>JAWWLR010000004.1:1278210-1289393 GCA_035041075.1 Acraspis erinacei
ATTTTGCAAAACTAATGGCAAATTTAAAATCAGCTATGCCTCAAACAACTTAAAGTCTATATGTTTTATCTACTTTACGCCCCGAAATCTTATATTCACGAATTCAAGTTTAAAAAAAACTTGAATTCGCCGTATTTTGTGGGTTTGAACGAAATTATTGCTATATCCCCAATGTGGGGCGGCAAGTTCACACTCGTGAAAATAGCCTTCTTTACGACCTTGATACACAATTTACTATTAATGTCTACATGAAAATTATAGTTAAATTCTTTTTACGTTATGAATATATTAATTAATTATTACCTGATTTTTTCACAATATCAAATTACATAAATATTTAATCGGAATTCCTTATAATTATCTAAGATAAATTCTTTATTTACTTAAAGTTTATGTAATTTAATATTCCGCATAATGTGCATGATAAACTTTTTTTAATGTTTAAAATAACTTCATTCAAATTACTTTCTTTTTGTAAAGTTTCGCGAGGTTAAATGAGCATCTGAATTCTGATTTCGAAATCATTTGCGAATATATTTTTACTTTTCCTGAAATAGTTTAAAATGTTATAAATAACTCAAAATGTCTAAGAATGTACAATAAAAATTATTTTCGTGATTCACTGAAAGTACTTCCTTAATTATTTTAATGTTATAAACTGATTAATTACTCATTAGCTGATTAATATTTTTACAATATGAAATAAAAGTAAAGATTGAATTTTAATTTTTTCAATTAAGTAACAGAAATAGGTGATGCACTTTAAGGTGATGTAATTGAATTTTACAAATGATTTTATTAATTTAATTAATTAGTAAAAATAATCGTTTGAAGCTTTTAATTGCATTAAGTCATTCATTAATTATCATCTGAATCATCTTGTTTACAATATTAAATTGCATAAAGATTGAACTTTAATTTCGTTCAATTGAGTCACATACATTTTTATAATAAAGTTTGATTTATTTCTGAAAAAACTTTATTTCAATTATCTAATTTTCGTCAGTTTGTGTGATGTTGTTGAATGAGTATCTGAGTTCAATTTTCACAAATATATGGTAAATTTTCTTAAATTAGTTGAAAATGTTATTAAAAATTTTAATTTTCATAAAAATATAAAGTATAATTTATTTTATCGTATCAATTAAAATAGTTGTTCTTTGATTTTCATGTTGTAAACTGATTAATTTTTTCATAATATCAAACTTTACTAAAATCTAAAATGATATAAAGAAATTAAAGTCTTCGACTGGTAAAATATTTTAACAAATAAAAAGTTATTCGAAAATTGGGTAAATGGCAAAAATGGTGGGAGCTACTGGAACGATCCTATGAAACAGAAGAAGAGAAGAGTAAGACAGAAAAAAAATAAAAAAGGAAAATATAGGAATAGAGATGCCGAAAGAAATTAAGAAAATAAGGGACGAGAAGTGTAGAAGAATAGCAAGAGGAGAGAGAGAGAAAGAGAGAGAGAGAGGGGGGATTTAAGAGACGATTTGGAGAAAATTATGGCCTGGAGAAAGCCAGAAGAAGAAGAGGCCAAGAGAAATGAAATGGAGAAAAAGAAGAGTTCGAGTAGAGAATCAAGAAATAGGAAGGGTGGAGGAGCAAGAAAAATGATCAATTTTTAAAATATCAAATCAATTATAATGGAATAATAAAATTTTCCCTACCTGGTCAAATACAGAAAAAAGAAAAAACTTACTCGAAAATAAACACAACGAAAAAATTTAAATAAATTTTGCATTTTCATTTTGGAACTTTTGATTTGAAATTACAATATTTTAATTACTTTTACATAAGTTTAAGTGAATGTTGCATGAGTAAAGAAACTAAAATAAAATAAATACGACTATTAGATATAAGTTATTTTACAGCAAGAAGAATCAAAAAGAAATATTTGGCTCCGGTATCAAAAAAGTATTTGGAGTTACAAAATAATGTATTTGACTCAGACAAAAAAGTTTTTTAAGCAATTTTTGTTGAATGTACTAAAGAATTCTGCTGAGGGTACCAAACTCGCCGCCGCGCATGCGCTCTCTTTCGACTAATGACGAGCAGATGACCTCTTTTTCAATATGGTGGGTTCCAGATAAAAGCAGCTCTCTGTATTTTTATCTTGAATATTATTTGTATTTTAAACGAAATTTGAGAAAAAGATTTGTGTTCCTTTTACAAAAACGTTAGGACAGCTGATGCTGTGAGCCAACAGGTTTTAGACGAATGGGTCCTAGTATCTCTTGAAGATTTATTTCAAGGTAAATTATTTTTTACATTTTATTATTCGTTGTATTTAATCTCTCAAATCCTAAAAATACACTTGCAAGTAATTAAGAATGTATTTAAAGTATCTTAAAGTATTTAAGAGGAATCTCTTGATTAATTACTATTTAATATAAAAACCGATTCTTCCGAAAACTAATCATAATCAATTAAACGAATTTTCTACAAATAAAACACATTCTATTGAATCAATAAATTTGATCCTTCTAGTTTTTCTCTCATTCAGAAAATATTTTATTTAAAAAATATATTTTACCCTCAGCAAAATAAATGTTGCTTGAAAAAAGTTCTATTGCTCCAATAAAACTATTTTGTTAAGTCTACCAAAGTTTAGTTCGCTCGAAAAAAAAATAATTTTGTCTTGATTACAAATATTTAGATCGTTCAGCAAAAAATGGTTGTGCCTACCAAACTTTTTGGTTATCTCAAGCAAAGGCCCCAACAAAATAATTTGGTAGGCTCAGAAAAATGATTTAACCACTTCTATATAATATATATATATATAATAACAAAAAAAAATTTGGTTGGGACAACCAAACATTTTTCTCAGTTTATATTTGTTTTTTTTTTTTATTTATTCAGATAGGAAGCTGCAATCCGTTAATATTACGCAAGATTAGAGTGAGGGGTACAAAAATCAACAACAGAGAAGTCATCAGCGCTTCCACTGCTCTAGTGGCCTTGAGAGATAAGAGCCTGATGGCCGAGCACTGATATCGCAGTTTTCATCACCCAAGGGCTCACGATCGAGTTTTACACACTAATTTTTTTTATCGTGAATAAAATTAGATAAAATAGTTTAATTTTTTAAATAACGTTAACAATGAGTCAGAGTTTTGCGCTTGAGGTTCTGACTTAAAAAAAAATGTTTTTCTAGAAAGAGTGCTTCATAATTAAGACGGCGAATAAGAAAGCGCCTACTATTTATAGACTGGCACAGTTTATTAAATATCCATCAGTTACACACTGATGAAAATTCTTCAAAAACAAGTTTGTTTACTTCAAGAAAATGAGGATCCAGATAGATGCTCTATTCTTCGTATTGGCGATTTTCACTACACCAATTAGTAAGTTTTATAATATATCTAGAATATAAAGTGTATTTTTAATTGCAGTATTTCATTTTCTATTTAAAATTATTAAAATTAAGATAAAACTTTATTTCCTAACACCCACTGATCACTAAACAAACGAAGATTTTAATTTTAAGAAAATTTTTATTTAAATTGATTACTATTAATATAAATCAAACAAAATATTTTGCATATTAACAAAGTTATATTTGTTTATTTAACAAAAAACACGAAATTTCGAATGTCACAAATTTTTTATTGTAAATTTTCACCTCGAAACCGCGGTTGCATTTTTATAATTGGTGAATTTTTTGCGTTCATGGAACCTAACCTTAAAAATTCATGCATAGGTTTCTTCAAATTCAAGATGGTAGCATCCAATATGGCGGCTTGGATTCGAAACTTTTTGGCTTAATTTGATATTTTTCGATAAAATCATTTTTTTACGGTGAATATTTACCAAAATAGGTATAACAGGTTTAATTGGTTCGCTGATTACAAACCTGTTATCCTATTCCATACATTCAAGATGGCGGATCCAATATGGCTGACAAAAATGTTCAAAAATTTTCAATTTTCATGAAAGATGGTATAGAGGGATTTGTTGAGTCGCTGATTACGAATCCGTTGTCAGTTTTTACGAATTAAAGATGGCGGATCCAATATGGCGGCCTAAAATTTAGAAAGTTGTCCAATTTCTATGAAAGTCGGTATAAGTGTTTTTTTTTTTGGTCGCTGATTACTAATCCATTCTCAGTGAACAATATGCGAGCTCATTTTTAACGGTTTGAATGACGAAAAAATTCCTTTTTGACGAGAAAAACTATTATGTACTAATTAGGTAAAAGTTTTGTATAATAAGCTTTTTATAAAACAAATTGTTACTAAACGAACAAACTGTTCTATTTTATTTTATGAAGTAACTATGTTATAATGTAAATACAGACTACAATAATGTTTTATTTATAAATATTATTGGATCCGCCATATTGAATTCGTAAAAACTGATAACGGATGCGCAATCAGCAACCGAAAAAATCCCCCTATATCAACTTTCATGAAAATCGAACTTTTTTCGAAATTTTTGTCAGCCATATTGAATCCGCCATCTTGAATGTATGGAATCGGTTAACGGATTTGTAATCAGCGAACGAAATAATCCCGATATACCCATTTTGGTAAACATTCATCATCAAAAAATTGCTTTGTTTTTTTCAAAAATATCAAAGTGAGCTCAAAATTGTCGACTTCAGGCCGCCATATTGGATGCTGCCATCTTCAACTTGAAAAAAACTATACATGAATTTTGTAGGTTAGGTTCCAGGGACACAATAAATTCAAAACTTTTCAAAATTAAAAAACTCTTAAAACGTTTCCAAATTCATAAAAGTTTCATTTTTTTACAAAAGAGTAATAAATCTACATTTTTTCTCAGAATTTCTATAATCTTCAAATTAAAAATATTTTGGAATCTGTTTAAGATATTGTAATTTTTAAAATGTTTTTCCTTTTTAAAAGTTTCCAAAAATGTTCGAAATCTTCAAAAATGTACATCGCATTTTAAACTTTTCGGAATCTTCTCAAGATTTCAATTATTTTCGATTCTTTTCAAAACTAATGAAACTTCTACAAATAAAAAAAAAAATTAATGCGAAGAAATTGTTTTAAAATCTTTCAGATTCTTTTTCGACATATTTTAAAATTTCCTTAACTTAAAATTAACCTTTTAAAATAAACTCAATACTTTTGAATTTCTTAAAATCTTAGTGCCCGTGTGGTAGAAACATTAAAAAATTAAAAATAGAAAATTATAAAAAGTTAATATCAAATTATGAAATTTAAAAAAATGTTACCCTCTCGTAAGCTGTAAAATAATTTATATCTTCAGTAAATATTATTCTTTAAAATACAGAATTTTATAATTTTTAATAAAAATAAACACTTATTGATTATTCTTTTCTGTAGATTCGATTAAAATTTTAAATGTTGTCACAGGCTTAAGATGGTTATTGCCCAACATGTCGAGGGTATTTTTGGTTTAGATTAATCTATTACCGAGCAAAATTAATTTTCAACTAAAATATTGAATTTTTAACTAAAAAGTTGAATTGATAACAATAAATATGAATTTCCAAAAACGAGGATTAATTTTCTAAAAAAATAAAATTGAGAGAAAATAAATAAATTATTAATCAAATAGTTAACTTTTTATCTGAAAAGAATAACTTTCAATCCAAAAATCGAATAGAGTAAGAAGATTAATTTTCTGCCAAAAAGGCGAATTTCCAAACAAAAAACTTAATTTTATTCCATTTAAATTTATTGTTCTTTTACTGAAAATTGATATTTTTTTTAGCTTTCTGCTTGTTTTCAAATTCATTCATTTGGTTGGAAATTAATTTCGTTGGTTAAAAATATAACTTCTTTGTTAAAAATATATTTTTTTGTTAAAAGTTAATTTTTTAGGTGAAATTTAAAATTTCTGGTAAAAAATTATTCTTCTTGTTTGACAATTTATTTCTTTGTTAGAAAATTTATTATTCTTGGTGGAAAATCTAAATATTTTATTCAACGTTTTGGATGAAAATTTAACAATTTTGTTGAAAACTTGTTTTTTCTTATTTAACAATTAATTTTTGAACTTAAAAATAGATTATTTCAGTTAAAATTTGTCTGTTTTTTCTAAATCATACTGTTTGTTATTTATTATTCAAAGTATTTTTTTTGAACCAAACAACGAATGATATAAAAAAAGTCAAGACAAGCAAAACGTTGCTTTTCAAAAGACCTACAAGATGAATATGACAACTTTCAATTTTTTAATGTTTATTATTTATACCAATTTTATAAACAAATGCACATTTTCACCATTTTAAGATAAAAAAACTGGATTTTTTGCGGAATCAACTTAAAATGTTTTTCCTAATACTCCTTGCTATCGAATTTTTCATAATTACCAAAAAATGTGAATTATTTAAACATTTTTTTAAACAAATGCACATTTTGCCCATTGTTTTATTAAAAGGCTTGATTTTTCTTTGGGGAATCAACTTAAAATATTTAGCCTAAGACTCCTTGCTATCCTGTTTTCCATAGTGACTAACCAATATTAATTATGTAAACAATTATTGTAAACAAATCCACATTTTGACCATTTTATGATGAAAAGGCTTGATTTTTCTTGTAGGAATCAACTTCAAATATTTATTCGAAGATAGCAATGAGTATTAGGCAAAAAAACGCAAAAAAACCCAGCCTTTTCGTCATAAAATGGTCAAAATGTGCATTTTTTAATGAAAGTTGTTTAAATAATTAACATTTTTTTGTCACTATTAAAATATAATAGCAAGGAGTTTTTGTCAAAACATTTTAAGTTGATTCCGAAAAAAATCAAGCCTTTTCATCATAAAATGGTCAAAATGTGCACTTGTTTATAATAATTGTTTACATAATTATTTTTCGTTAGTCACTATGAAAAACAGGATAGCAAGGAGTCTTAGGCTACATATTTTACGTTTATTCCCCAAAGGAAAATCAAGTCTTTACATAAAAAAATGGGTAAAATGTGCATTTGTTTATAAAAGTTGTTTAAATAATTAACATTTGTTGGTGGCTATGAAAAATATAATAGCAAGGAGTCTTAGGAAAAAGATTCTAAGTTAATGCCGCAAAAAATTCAGCCTTTTCATAAAAAAATGGTCAAAATGTTCATTTGTTTATAAAAATTGTTTAAATAATTGAAAATAATTAGCTATTATTAACTAATTGTAAGCGCACATCATTGCTTGAGATACTTTATACAACAGCTATGGGTCAAAATTAGCTAATCATTGCAAATCACGAAAAAAGGACTTTTGTTATTTAATTTGTTTATAACATTATTTTAAAAAATGTTGGTACTCTAACGCACTAATAAATTATTTGTAGTTAGTTTTTACATTGACTTATGGCCTTTTTTAAATTAATTTAAAAGTCTTAGAAGAAATGGTATCAGGGAAAAGTTTAGCAACAAAAAGTTGTAAGTTTGTTGTTAAAAAACAAATTTCCGTTAAGTATAAATAAAAATTCCACAGCTAAATGTTTTACATGGAAGCCTTACGGTCAATTTGAAAAAATCAAAATCCATTAAGAATTGCACTGTCACTCAATTTTTGTCCAAAAAATGTGCTTTTGCTCCCAGTATGCGCCCATGAGGCCAACGTGTTGGAGCTACCACTCTCATTTTTCTTAAATTAATCTAATAATTAAAACAATAATAACGTATTTAGTACTTTTAATTTCTGTTTGCAGAATTGATGGCTCCGAATTGCTGCTCAAGTACTTCTCTTGTTTATGTTCATACTGAACGATACGAAAGTTGTATAACTAAAGGTCAAATTGGCCAATTATTATCAGGTACTGAGGTTAAAGTAGTACTAGATACGCAGAGAAAATACGTCATTGGATATGCCCAACCAAATGCACAAATGAAATATTTTTTATCTCCATTCATCGAAACTCCAACTGAGGGTAAAGTACAAAGAGTTAAATTTCGCATAAGGGACAACGCTGCCATGATAGACAAAATAATAAAGGAAAATGATGGTCTGAATAAGCGGTTCTGTAAGCCCATCCAGTTCTTCTATTACGTGCATACTGTTTTCGTTACGGATCTAATTATGGGTTGATATTTTTTCGTCAGAAAATGAAATGTATTAAATTAAAGCAAATTTAATAATGTTAATATAATAAATCAAGACTTCTATGTTGAAAGGGCCTTTATAGAAATAGTACATTGTGTATCGAGGGCGTAAGGAAGGATATTTTGATGAGTGTGTACTTGCCGCCCGAGCGAAGCGAGGTCGGAAGTGACACGATGCAAAATAGCCTTACAACCTTGACACTAACCTCCCTGGAAATAAGCATGTCAAGCAGATAAAAGAAGTTTGGTGCGCACGACCTTTCATCCTTTTTCACCCTTTCCTTTTCCCCATTCCTGGTTCCATTTACACCATTTCCCCTTTACCACTTTCTTCAACCCACCGTTCTCTTTACCCTTTTCCTATTCTCCCCTTTCCTCTTTTATTTTTCCCGTTTTCCATTTCCGCCTTTTCCTTTCTCCTTTCCCTTTTCACCCTTTCCGGTTTCTCAATTTTTCCGTCCCTTTGGATGGAAGTGGCCGCATTACGCCTGCCTCACGTGCCCTTTTCCTAATTCCCTATTCCCTGTTCACTATTACCCCTTTACCATTTCCTTTCCCCTTTACCGCTTTCTTATTTCCCACTTTCAATTTTCCTTTCAACTTTACCAATCTAATTTGCCGTTTTCTTTTCACCCTTTCGTTTTCCCCATTGACCTTTACCGTTTCACCTTTCCCTTTCCACCAGATCCGTTACGGATCTAATTATGGGTTGATTTGTTTTCGTCAGAAAATGAAATGTATTAACTCAAAGCAAATTTAGTAATGTTAATCTAATAAATAAAGACTTCCATGTTGAAAGGGCCTTTTTAGAAATAGTACATTGTGTATCGAGGGTGTAAGGAAGGCTATTTTGATGAGTGCCTACTTGCCGCCCGAGCGAAGCGAGGTCGGAAGTTACATGAGGTAAAATAGCCTTACACCCTCGATACACTATACTTTTTGTCCTAACCTCCTGCAAATTTAGCATCTAAAGCAGATAAGAGAAGTTTGGTGCGCACGAACAGACAGGGTCTGGAACCATAAATCTTTCGGTATCTCTCTGAGTTCTCCCTTTCACCATTTCCCCTTTCTTATTACCGTTCCGCTATTCACCCTGTGCGATTTTCCCATTTACCATTTCCCTCCCCCTTTCATCCTTTCTTATTTCTACCTGGAACTTCCTTTCCTGTTTCCCAATCCCGTTTGCCCTTTTTCTTTGCCATTTTCACCTTCCCCTTTTTCACCCTTTCCTTTTCCCCATTCCCGGTTACCCTTACATCAATTCCCATTTACCACTTCCTTAATTTCCCCGTTCTCTTGACCTTTTTCCTATTCTCCCCTTTCCTCTTTTATTTTCCCCATTTCCGCTTTTTCCTTTTTCTTTTCTCCTTTCCTTTTTCACCCTTTCCGGTTTCTCAATTTTTCCTTCCCTTTTACTTTTTCCCAACACTTTTCCATTTCCTTTTAACCTATCCCTTTTTATGCTTTTTCCATTCCTGTCCATATTTTTCTCTTTTTTATATTTTCCCGTTTTCACTTTCACCCTTTCTTATTTCCCCTTCCTTCTTGTCATTCCCCTTTACCGCTTCCCCTTTACCTTTTAACAAATTCCCCTTTCTCCATTTGCCGTTTCCCTTTACCCTGATTCTTTTTCCTTTCCTTTTCTGTACCCTTTTATTTTTCCCTTTTCCCTATTTCCCCTTTCCCTTTGAACCTTTCCCTTTTCAACTTTACCCCCTTCCCTTCACCTTTCTTGTCTTTTTCCCATTCCGCCTTTCCTTTTTGCTTTTCTCCAATCCCCCCTTTTCCCTTGACTATTTTCTTATTCTCCCATTTCGAAAATATATAATGATGAAAGTGCTAAAAGAAAAAGCACTTAAAGTTACATAATGGGCAAAGGCCACTGAATTGGAAGGGGCCAAATTACGCCACCTTCACATGCCCTTTTCCTAATTCCCTTTTCCCTGTTCACTTTTTCCTCTTTACCGTTTCCCTTCCCCTTTACCCCTTTCATATTTCCCACTTTCAATCTTTTCCTTTCACACTTACCAATCTAATTTGCCGTTTTATTTTCCCACGTTCCTTTTCCCCATTCACCTTTACCGTTTCACATTTCCCTTTTCACAATTTCCCCGTTCCTCATATTCTGTCCGTTTCCCTATTATTTTTTCCATCTCCGCTTTTTTCTTTCCTATTTGCCTTTTCACCCTTTCCGGTTTCTCATTTTTCCTTTCCTTCTCCTTTACCCTATTCCTTTGTACTATTTTGCTTTTCCCTTTTCCCTTCCCATTTTAACATTTCCCTTTCCATCCCTTTCCCGTTCCCGTGAACCTTTTTCTCTTTTTCACATTTCCTCCTTTCTTTTTCCATTTTCACCATTTATAATTTTTCCATTCCCATTACCCCGCCAAATTTTCCCCTTTTCACCATTTGTCCATTTCCCCGTTCCCTTTACCCTTATTCTTCTTCCTATTCTTCCCTTTCCCTTTTTAATTTTCTCTTTTCCCCTTTTTCCCATTTGTCCCTTTTTCTTTCCCTCTTCACCTTTTCTGGTATCTCATTTTCTTCTTCCATTTTCTTTTTGCCTATTCCCTTTTTCTTTTTCGATTTCGCCTTCCCCTTTTAAACCTTTCCCCGTTCCATACACCCTTTTTTTCTTTTTCCCATTTCGCGCTTTCTTTTTCTCTTTTACCCTTTCCCTATTTTCCCTTTACTATGTTATTCTGTTCCCCTTTTCGCTTTCATAAATATTTTATGATGAAAGAGTTCCAAGAAAAAGCACTTCAAATTACATAATATGATTTGACCACTTCTGTCGGGCATTATACTTGCGTCGTGCAGTGCATGTATAGCGGGCGTAAACTTTGTAATATATCGGGCGTAAACTTTGTAATGTATCGGGCGTAAAGTTTCATATTGGCCCGGCGGCGAAGTGCGCATGTGCGAAAGCCACTGGGCTAAGCAGCTGCAATACGTCTGGCCCACGTGCATGGAATGGAGCGCTTTCAGGGGGTGTAGGACAAAAGGTACTTTTAAAACTTTAAAAACTCTGGAGTTGGTGCACCGAAAAAATAAGAACTCTACCTTCTGACTTGGCTAGTCGCTTTTATTACAATTTATATGCGGCGAACAGCAGACTGGTCTTTTCTTAAACATCTTGAATTAGT
>JAWWLR010000004.1:1296441-1309372 GCA_035041075.1 Acraspis erinacei
AGTAGAATAATTTTCTTCAAAAAAAAAAACAAAAAATTTTTAACAAAATAGTTTAAGTTTCAACTGAAAATCTGGAATAGTTAAATTTTCGGCCAAAGGAAAAACGAATTTTCAATCAAATAGTTCATTTTTCATCTAAAGAGATGAAATTTTGAAATAAAATTATAAATCTTCAACGAAAAGAGAAAAATAATTTGTAGATAAACAGTTTAACAATTAATTAAATTTTCATTCCAAAAAAGAGGAATTCCTAACAAAAAATGTAGTATTCTACAAAAAAGAACTAAATTTTGACGAAAATAAATCAATTTGCAAGGTTAGTTTTCATTTTTTATTAAATAAAAAAAAGCATTTTCAACAAAATAGTTGATTAAAGTAATACAAACCTATTTAACAAATAAATAACAATTATTATTCAATTTTATCTAAAAATTTAATTTCAGTAAAAAATCAATTTCAAACAAAAAAAAACCGAATTTTCAAGACAAGAGTTAATTAAAGTAATATAAAGCTATTTTTACCAATCAAAAAAGCATTGCTATTCAATTTTATATTGCAATTTTTAAAAAAATGTCTGAAATTCTCTGACAAATTTTGGGAATTTTGGCATGTATAAAATTATGATAATAATTTTGATATTTTATGCGATTTTTTTCATACAAAATGTTTTTCATACATTAATACATTAATTGTATAAAAAATTTATTATTATTGTTAATAATATTCAATTTGAATAATGCTAGAAAGTTGCGTTTTTCTGGAATTTTCAAATATTTTTCTACTGTTCACTTGGAGCGAGTTAATAATTAATTTAATTGAGCAAAAATAATTATTTCAGCAAATTATTATTGTTTATAACTATATTCTTTTTTATAAATGCTAGATAGTTAAAGTTCCTTCTGAAATTTTTAACTTTTTACTTAGTAAAGTAATAAATAATGCAGTTAAGAAACACATTTTTTAAAACAATTTATTATTGTTTATAACTAACTTCTTTTAGATAATTGCTAGAAAGCTGCGGGTTTTTCTTTAATTTTTAAGTTTTTCTCCACTTTTCACTAAGAGTGTTATAATAATAAATGGAATTTAACAAACATAATGTTTTCAACTAATTTTTATTGTTTATAACTATATTCTTCTATATTAATGCTAGATATCTGCGTCTTTTCAAATAAATCTTCCATTTTTTGTTAACTTTTTAATTAGGAACAAAAAATAAATATTAATATTAATTTAAACAAAAAGGAAAATTACCTCAAGGAAAATTTACATTTAATATGATCCATATTGTTTAAGCAACTATTTTTGTTAACTTGAATATTTATTAATTTACTAAGTAAAAAATTTGTAGAACATGAACTATTTATTACTTCGTTCTAATTGAAAAGTGGCCAAAAAGTTAACAAATTTCAGAAAAAACCGCAACTGCCTAGCAATAACATAGAAGAAAATAACTATAAAAATAATACTTTTGTTTAAACAATAATTTTTGATAAATGGAATTAAATATGAACTCATTTCAAGTGTAAAGTGGACAAAACGTGGAAAACCTGTGAAAAAAAACGCGACTTTCTATCTCTATTCTAAGAAAAAATTCCTAAAATCAATAATACATTGTTTTAAACATTTATTTAAACATCCATATTTCAGTATAAAGTAGTGTTTTTTGTATTAGAGACAATTTTTATTATTAAAAATTCAAAAAATCATAAATAGGGTCAAAAACTAGCTAAACCCATTTTTTCATTTACGAGGTTTTTTGGAACCCCATAAATCGGACTTAGGGGGGGGGGGGTGATATTTAAAAAGTAATATTTTATTCCTATTCTATGGCTAATTTTGAAAATAAATTATGTGTTTCAACTTGATTCATCTATTATTGACGATTCTGAATAAAGTTGACAAAAATGTATTTTTTCATATAGGAAATACCTGTAAATAAAAAAATAATAACTAATAATAAATAAATAAAAAATAAAATAATAAATAAATACCTGTAAATAAATACATGGGGCTTGGCGCCACCACTAAATATAATTTTTTTCAAAAAATTATGGACGGTGGGACTACAGTTGGGTGGGACTGACGTTTTATAAAAACTGACTCTCCAATTTACAGCGACTTGCTAATTATTTCGTTCATGATTTTTCTCGCAAAATAAATTCCTCGCATTGAGTTGGTAATTGGGCGTATACACACGATTTAAAAAGATTTAAGGGATTCATAAGGTTTTCAAAAGAATTCACGTAATTTCAAAGGATTGTAAAGATTTTCAGGGTTTCACGAGATTTCATTAAAAGTGAAAATCAAATTTCAAGAATCATTTATCTCCTCAAAATAATAGATAATACAAAATAAATAAATCAAAATAACATTTATAAAAAGAAATTTCTCATAAACTTAACAGGCATTTTTAAAAACAATTGAATTCTAAAAAATTCATAAGATGCCATTTTCTTCATGCATGGATAACGATTAAATTTATTTCGATAACAAAAAAAATTGTAAGCTGATTTTTATAAAATGGAAGACTGAAGATACTTTAAAGCTTCAAGATGCGTAAACTAGAAAAATATTCCTGAAATGTTGGAAGGAGAAATTACGAGATGGATGACATTTAATTCTGACGATTTCAAGTAAAAATTAAACCCTGTTTTTTGGTTAAAATATATAATTAAAAATTGTAAGCGAAATTTTCATCCAATTCAATTAAGATCGCAATGCTGTCGCTGTAATTCTTCTTCGTCTTCGATTAAATCTTGTATGAGTAGTTCTCAATTAAAAATAATTAAAAATGAAGTAGAGAAGCCCAAAATAAATATTTCGAGAGCAAGATCGAAAGAATCTATAAAAAATAATAAAACACTTTTGTGCCAAAAAATGGCTACAGTGAACTTAAACGAGTAAGTTTTAGTTTAAAGAATTATAATAAAAATATTAATAAATATTATATGAAAAATATAAATTATTTATCAAAAGGAAGAAATCTTCGGGCATAAAATCAAAATTTGGAAGCGTTTCAGTCGACGATTTAGAACGTGAGGACAATGGTTATTAATTTATTATTTTGTTCATAATTTTATTTCAGAATAGAATCAGGGTGTCTACTCAAAACCTGGAAAAAATTTTCTGGCAATTCAAGGTTTCCTTTTTACAAAAAAAGATTAATTTTTAACTAAAGATGAATTTTTAACAAAATATAGTAAGTTTCAACTAAAAAAGATTAATTTTAAATCAAATAAATGAATTATGAACTAAGAACGATCAGTTTTCAAACAAAAAAGAATAGCTAAATTGTCAGATTAAAAAATTAATGTTACAACAACAAAAATTTGTAACCAAGGTGATGAATTTTTAAATAAAGTAAAGAGTTTAACAAAAGAGTTATTAGTTTAATTTTTAGTTGCAAAATTAATGTTGGTCCAAGACAATTAATTTTCTACTGGAAAGTATGATTTTTTAACAAAATAAATATATTTTCAGCTACAAAAAGATAAATTTTCAAACAAATATTAAATTTTTAAGTAAAAAATAGCAATATAAACCAAATATGCATTATTTAAACATTTTTAACGATAATAATGAATTTTCAAATAATATGATGAATCTATTAGTGAAATAGTTGAATTTTTAACGAAAAAGGGGAATTTTCAATCAAGAACATTAAATAATTTCTACCAAACAGAGGAATTTTCATCTAAAATGGATCAATTGTCAAACCAAAATTCAATAGTTAAATTTGCAGTTAAAAAAATGTATGTTAACCAACGATGTGAATTTTCAAACTAAAACTATGAAATATTCAATTCCAATAGTTACATTTTCCCAAAAAAATCTTTCATCAAAAAAAGGATGAATTTTGAACAAAATACATAAATTTTCGAGCTAAAGAACATAAGATGTCAACAAAAATGTAATATTTAAATTTTCAGTTAAAAAAATGTTTCACCAAGGAGATTCATTTTCTAATAAAAAATACGATTTCTCAACAAAATACATGAATTTTCCACCATAAAAAAGAAATTTTTTAAAACAAATAGTTGAATTTTTTAATGAAATGTAATAGTTAAATTTTCAGCTAAAAAAATTAATTTTCAACCGAACTGATCAATTTTTTAATATAATGATAAATCTTCAAATGAAATAGTTAAATTTTTAACAAAAAATATGAGTTTTTGACCAAGAAGATTAATTTCTACCAAAAAGACGAATTTTCAACTAAAAAAGATAAATTATCAACCAAAAATTGAATAGTTAAATTTGTAGCTAAAAAAATTAATGTTCAGACGTGAATTTTGGACTAAAACTATGATTATTTAAATGCAATACTTGCATTTTTTAACTAAAAAAATGAGTTTTTAATAAAAACAAGATGAATTTTCAACGAAAGTCAAATTTTTTATTAACATTTTTTTTCACAAAATATTTTTATCAGAATAGTTAAATTTTCATTATAAGAATTAATTTTCAACCAAATTAATGAATCTTCAATTAAAACAGTTGTATTAAAACAAAACAAAAAGTTTTCAGCTAAAATGATGGAATATTTGATTGGAATTGTTAAATTTTAATTAAAAAGAAATTCACATCAAAAACTGATTTTCACGAAAAAATTTGGTTTTTAAACAATGTGATGATTCTTCAATTAAAAGGATAATTTTTTACCTGAAGTAGTTAAATTTTTATCCAAAAAGATGAAATTTTTAAAAAGAAGATTGATTTACTACTCAAAAATAAGATTTTTCAACAAAATATATGAATTTTCAATGAATTAGTTGAATTTACAATTACAGGAAGACACATTTTCAAAAAAATAGTTGAATTTTTAATTAAAAAGATGAATTTTCATCTAAAGAAAAATGCAATCACACTTAATTTTTAACCAAACTAATGGGTTTTCAAATAAAATGATAAAATTTCAACAGGAATCGTTGAATTTTAAACCAAAAAAATGAGTCTCCAAAACAACAGGATTAACTAAAACGATGGAATATTCAATGAGAAAAGTTACATTTTTATACAAAAGCTTTCAAACAAAAAAAAAACGAATTTACAAAAAAATAGCTAACTTTGCAACAAAAGGATTAATTTTCATACAAGCAGATTAATTTCCTATATACTAAGAAGTTGATTATTCAACAAAATACATGAATTTTTAGAGAATTAGTTAAATTTTAACTATAAAAAGACATATTTTCAACCCGTGAGGAATTTCAATCCAAAAAGATTAATTTTTAAGAAAAGAGATTATATTTCAACCAAATAATTTTATGTCAAAAAAGGATGAATTTTCAACAAAATAAATGAATTATCGAACTAAAGAACATAAAATGTCAACAAAAAATGTAATATTTAAATGTCCAATTTAAAAAACCACCAAGGAGATTCATTTTCTAATAAAAATACATAAATTTTTCAACAAAATACATTAATTTTTCACCAAGAAGATTACTTTCTACCAAAAGAACGAGTTTTTAACTAAAAAAAAATAAATTATCAACCAAAAATTGAATAGTTAAATTTGTGGCCAAAAAAATTAATGTTCAACTAAAGAGGTGAGCTCGGAGAGAATAGAGGATGATTTAACGTGGGTAGAAACGAAGATGCAGTATAGGTTAAGGAAAATAGCGGAAGAGGAAAGAAAAAAGAAAAAAGGGAAGAAAAACATGGGTTAAATATGGGAGAATACAGATCGACGGAATATGGTGGGATTGGGATGAAGAAAGAGAAGATTTAGTAAGAAATGAGGTGCAGGGAAACTAGGAGAAGAAGGAACGGGAGATAGGAAAATAAGAAATAATGAGAGGCCAAAAGAGACAAAAAACGAATGTAGGGAAGAATGGAGAATATGTTACTGGAATATAGCAAGATTGGAGAGAAAGGATAGGGAGTTTAGGTGAAATTTGACACAATGGGATGTAGTTATAATGATGGAGACGCGGATAGATGAAAGGGGATGGGAAAGATTAAGGGGAAGGCTACCAAGAGGTTACAAATGTCAAGTTCAAAATGCAAATAGGAAGAATAAAAAGGGAAGAGCGATGGGAGGAATAGTGATGGGAGTGAGGAATGAATGTATAGCAGGGAATGATAGGAAAGAGGGGAAAGAAAAAAAGAAAGATTAATAGTAGAAGAGGTAAGGATGGGGGGAGAGAAGTGGAAGATAGTGGGGGTTTATTTGAAAGGAGATATGCAAGAGAAAGTAGAGGAGTTAAAAGAAATGATGAAAGAAAATAAAGAAGAGAGCAGGCCTATAATAGGTGGGGATTTCAATGCAAGAACAGGAGATAGAGGAGGAAGGGAATGGGGAGAAGATAGAGGAAGAAAGTCAAAAGATAAGGTACTGAATGGGGAGGGAAAGAAGTTGTTAAAGAGCTTGGAGGAGTTGTGATAGTTTATCTTAAACGGAAATATAGAGGAAGATGAGGAAGGAGAATATAGTAGGAATAGTGTAGGAAAAGGAGATTGGTCAAGGCAAGGAAAAGAACAGTTTAGAGAAAAAGTCAGAAATATCAAAATGGGAGAGGGAAATGCAGACGAAGAGATGGAAAAAATGATAGTAGAAGTTAAAAGAGGATTAGAGTACACAAATAAAAATGACGTTAGTAAAGATGGGAATAGAAGTGGATGGGATGAGGATTGTAAAAAAAGTAGAAAGCTCTAAAAAAATAATTAAATTTTTAACTAAAAAAGTTCAATCTTTAATCAAAATTCGAATATTTAAGGGAATTGTTCAACTTTCATTAAAAAAAATTCTTCAACTAAACTGTTGAATTTGTAACTAAAAGAATAGAAAATATTAATAAAACTGTAATAGTTAAACTTTCAACCAAGAAGATTAATTTATATTAAAAATAAAGAATTTTCAACAAAATACACGCATTTTAAACTTAACCAATAAATCACCAAACAAAAACTGAATAGTTTAAATAATTAATTTTTACCAAAAAAAAAACTAACCCCGAGGCCACATGGGTGCAAATGGGGCAGGCGAAAATCTCAAATGTCCCTCTCTCCCAAACAAGGTTCATTTAAAAATTGTTCTATTTTATGTGATAATTCAGTTTAACGCTTTTTTAAATAAAATATTTGAATTGCTAAGGAAATTGTACCCCAAAATCATATGGTTTTATTGTTAATTATTATTAATTTTCAACTAGAATGATGAATCTTTAACTGAAGTAGTAAAAACTTTAATAAAACAGATAAATTTTCATCTAAAATGATAAGTCCTTAATTAAAATGATTGAACTTCCAAGTAAAATGATTAATTTTCAACCAAAAAGATAAATTTCTACCAAAAAAGATGAGTTTTCAACTATAAAAAATTATATTTTTAAAAAAAAAAAATGGAATGTTATAATTTTTCGTTGAAAACAATACTGTCCAAGAAAAGTGATTTGCTTTATCTCAAATGATAGAATAATTATATTTCCAGTAAAAAATCAATTTCGACCTTAAAAAAAACAATTATTTAACCAAATATTTTCAACTGGAATAGTCAAATTTTCAATAAAAATGATATCTGCGAAAAAATAGCTCATTTTTTAACCAAAGAGATGAACTTTCAATAATAATGATGAATCTTGAACCAAAGAAAATTTGCAAAGAAACTGTTAAATTTTGAAAACAAAAAGATTAATTTGATCAAAAATTAACAAATTTGAAATTAAACAAAAAATAATCACTTTTTCGAGAAAATTCCTTGACCCAAAATTAAAATTCCCTCAAATTTGCAGGGTTTTACAGTTAAATAAAAATTTCCTGAAAAATTCAAAAAAACTGTTATTAATCGATTTTGAACTCGATTTATAAAATCTAGAAAAAAAACCCGTTGGTAATTGAGGTTTATAGTCACACAAACCACATCTTTATATCATCGATTTTTTTCAGTTTTTCGTTTAATAAAGAAAATATAGATTTCACTGACAAATTTTGTTGTTAAAATTTATTGTAGTTTCAATCAGTTTTAAACTAGTGAACTACAAGTCTTGTTTTTAGAGAAAACCCCCTGAGAATTCAAATTTTGAACTTCCAATTAATTTCAGCAGCTCCTTTAAAAAAAAAGATAAAACTAGATTCTTGAAATAAATTAATTGTAAAAAATCTGTGATGAATTTGTGCTTTAAATTTCATTTTGATAGGATTTAATGCAATATTTTGACGCCTCATATTGCTTCACCTTGCATTTGGGCGTTATACCGCGCACGTCGCGGTGTAAAGCTCCGTGTACTATGTATGAGCATAAGATCTGCACCTAAACAGGAATAAAACGCGACTGAGTGCTGTACACTGCCCAAACGCAATGTGACGTTTTAAACCGCCTAAGCACGACGTGGTACAGTACACCGCCTAAATGCAATGTGCTGTAGTGCACCGTCTAAATGCAAATGGTACAACGCCTAAACGCAACGTGGCGCGGTACACCGCCTAAACACAAGCTGGCGTGGTACACCGTTCAAACGCGACGTGGTCCATTGCACCGCCTAAACGCAATGTGACGCAGTAAACCGCCTAAACGCAATGTGTCACGGTACACCGCCCAAACGCGACGTGATGCAGTACACCGCCTAAACGCAATGTGTCGTAGTACACCGCCTAAAAACAATGTGGAGCGGTACTCCGCCTAAATGTGAGGTGGCGTGGTACACCGCCTAAACGCGACGTAGTGCAGTACACCGCCTAAACGCAATGTGCCGTAGTACACCGCCTAAAAACAATGTGGCGCAGTACACCGCCTAAACGAAATGTGTCACGGTACACCGCCTAACGCGACGTAGTGCAGTACACCGCATAAACGCAATGTGTCGTAGTACACCCCCTAAAAACAATGTGGCGTAGTACACCGCCTAAAAACAATGTGGCGCGGTACTCCGCCTAAATGTGAGGTGGCGCGGTACACTGCTCAAATTTGAAGTGGAGCGGTGTGGAATGTAGGCGTCGATTTGTTCCTTAGCTGACAAAGATAAATTTTTTAAATCTCTGAATAAAAAAATACAATTTTTAATCAGACATGCGAAGTTCCGGGTTTATAAGTACAAGGTTTATTGTGAAATAAAGCAAGAGAAATTAAAATTTAATGCTGATGACATCCATCTATCTTAAAGCTAATTTACTCGATAGTAAATAATAAAATAACTGTTTTTGCTAATCTGCACCCAATATAAATGTTTAATTAATAACGCGGAAGAATAAAAAAATAATTTCATTTATTATAATGGAATCTAAAATTATTCATATGATCCTTAATTAAGGATAATACCGAAAGTTTTTTTCAATTCATGCAGCCAACGTAATCAGTTAAAAAATTTATTTTGCAATATAATAATTTAAAAAACTTATTTAGTCACGAAAGGAAAAATACTGACTTAAATACTAAAAAAAATTCTTTTCGCAAAATCTGCTTCGTAATAGTGTAGGAATGACATTAAATTACAAGAATAATTAACAAATTAAAAAAAAACAATTATTAAATATTTGGTAAAATATGAAGATTTAAATGTTCATAAACAAAATCGAAATTTTCCCAATTTCTCATAGAAAAAAGGCTTTTTTGCACTGACACTTTTTTAAATTTTTGCAGAAATGACTGCTAGTTAAAAATATATACAGAAAGATAACAAAACTTAATTTTATCAATAATTCTTGCAGAAAAATAATAAAATTTGAGGATCATTTAGATTTTAATTTCTTCTGATAATCTGAATTACTCACTCGGAATATTCCTCAAAAGATATTTGATTATATATGGTGAAATAAAATATTTTAATTGTTAATAAATAATTAAAATAAAGAATTCCAAAAAAGATTCGCAAAGTGAAACAATTTCTAAGCAAAAAACTTGGCAGGCGGAAAACCCGATTAGTAAAGAGGATGAATTAATAAAAAAAAATTTACATACATTTTGATTCACATTTGTCATTAACTTAGATTCTCAACTTTGTCTCAAGCTATTTTAATGGCATATCTTAAAAAACCTCAAATTTAAATAATTTGGCCACAAAGTTTTGTTATAATATTAATTCTCATTAAATTTGCAATTAATCATTTTAGTTCAAAATTCAACTACTTGGTTGAAAGTTAAGCTATTTAAATAAAAATTTATTTTCTTGAAGATTTATGATTTTAGTTCATACCTCATATCTATGGCGTAAAATTAAATATTATGTTAAAAACTCGCGATTTCTCTTCTTGAAAATTAATCTTTTTTAACTGCAAATTTAATTCTTTAATTTTTTTAAATATTTATCTTTTTGGTTAAAAATGTAAATATTTATTCCTTTAGTTGAAAATTAATTTATATTGTAAAAAATTGGTTTGTTTGGCTATAAATTAATTTTTTTAACTGTAAATATAAATATTTCATTCAAGTTGAAAATTTGTCTTCCTTAGTTAAAAATTCACATCATTTATTAAAATTTCGTTCTTTTGGTTCGAAAATTGAACTATTTTGTTGAAAAGTATTTTTTTGTTGTTAAAAATAAATTGCTCTAAATAAAAGGTTAACTATTTCATTTTTGTTGAAAATTTGTTTTTCTTAGTTGAAAATTCTTGTATTTGTTGAAATTCAGTTTTTTGTTGTTAAAAATTAATTTCTTTTACTAAAAATTTAACTATTTCATTTTTTTTCTACTTGATCTCAGTTGAAATAAATAAATAATAAAAAAAAATAAATAATAAAATAAATATTTCTTATGTTTCTTTATTTATTTTCTTTAAGTTTATATAAATATAAGTTTCCTTGGTTTCTCGAGAAAATTCAAAAAGATTTTTTGCAAATTTGACTATGTGCGTTGAAGATTTATCAATATAGTTTAAAATTAATATCTCGTTGAAAATATACCTATTTTATTGAAAATGTGTTTGTTAAAAATTAATTTTTTATTTGGAAATGTAACAATTCCTTTTCCAGCTTTTGGTTACCAATTTATTTTTTAACTTTAAATTTAACTATTTCAGATGAAGATCGATCATTTCAGTTGAAAATGCAACTTCTTGGTTGTAAATGTAACTATTTTGTCGACAAATTGTTTAAATCTAGTCCCTAATTATTGCAATTAATAATTTATTATTTCGATTAAAAATTTAGTTTCTGGGTTATGAATGTAACTATTTTGTTTAAAAATTCGTTTTGAAAAAAATTAATTTAAAAAAATTAAAATATAACAATTTTATTTTTAGTTTAATATTTATCTTTTTCATTGAATGTTGTATGTATTTTTTGGAAAATATATCTTTCTTGTTAAAAAATTAATCTTCTTGGTTAGAAACTTTTGTTTTTGGTTGATGAGTCAACTATTTTATTAAAAATTAGTATTTTTTGGTTGATTTCAACTGTTTTTGTTTTGAAATAAAAATCTTTTTCGATTGATATATCAACATTGGATTTTGCGTTGAGAATTCGTCTCTTTTGTTTCAAAATTAGTTTCTTTAATGAAAATTCAATCATTCTGTCTTTTCTGGTAGAAAAAAAATTTTCTTCCCAGTTAAAAATGCAACTACTTGATTGAAAGTTGAACTAATTTATTTCAAAATCGTTGTTTGGTTGGGGATGTACCATTTTATTTGTAAATTCATCTCTTTATTTGAAAATTTAATTATTTCGTTCAAAAATTCTTCTTTTTGGTTGAAAATTTATTTTTGAACTGAAAATTTGAATAATAACTAACTTTTGATTTGTAAATGAAGGTATTCCTTTCTATCCGATCGTAGAATTTGAATACAGTTATGCTCATCTTATAGTTTTAAGCTTGAATTAATTTCATTAAAAAATCTGAATTCGAGAACATAAATGAGCTTCGAGAAAAATGAGCCTGCTATTTTTCTGTGGGATTGATCTCTAGAAAGACTTCAAATCTTTTTATATCTCTTAAAAAAAAGACATTGACACAAAGTTGTTCAATTAACAATTGTCTGTTATATCCGTCCATTTGAATTTACTTTGACCAATGTGGAGTGTTCATGGGGGTCGAGGTACTATCGCGATCCGCAAGGGACCGAAAGATGTTCGCATCCCACCCCAATCAAACCGGCTTATGGAAGGTGCAATATATCTGTGAAATATCCGCTGATAGTAAACGCGACGCGGCGGGTGGAAATGCTGTTTGTGAAAGCTGAAGCTGAAGCTTCAGGCTGAGGGAGGATCTGAAACTCGAGTGCGGGGTTTGATGAACCGAACGGTTCGAGCTTCCTAGGATGTTCAATGTTCATCGAACAGAAAGGAAGTGAGCGGATGCTGTTATTCTGTTTACAGTTAAAAGCGAGATGGTTCGTTTGATTATGCATGCACATTGCACAATGGCCTCAGCTCAAAGCCTCAAAACCAAACCTAGCAGCTTTCCCAACTTTATTAAAGATTATGCAGCTTCATTAAGCATGTGTCCACAATCGCCAGATATTGTGTCCTTTTTGGAAAAATTAAAAATTCCAGTCACAGCAAATCTGAAGGTATCGTTCTTACTGGAAGGTTATTGAATTCATACGAAAATCTGTTCATCTGCATCAATATGAAGAAACCAAAGACTGCTACATTTTAGAATCAGTTTGTTGCAGATTTAATTGATACTTGTGGACAATTCTCCAAACCTTAATATTTTTAGAAGATAAAATTTGAGATAGGTTCCACAAATATTGCTTCTTTGGATGCACACAACCATTTACTTGATGCCACTGTATCTAAAAGATGTGTAAATATGACGTTGTTATCATAAGTGAACAAAGGCCAAGGAAATCGATTTTGGGGTTTCCAAGGGAAATCATACTTCGATATGTACTCTATCTGTTTAAATTATACTTATTTATTTTATGAAGTCGCTATTGGGAATTTGAAATTGCACTGCGAACCCTGACGGTCCTCAAGTGAACTACCCAATATGGCTGCCACTAGGCTTCGCGTGGCATTGTTTACGTGTGCGTTGCACCTGATTTAACG
>JAWWLR010000004.1:1560054-1575463 GCA_035041075.1 Acraspis erinacei
TTTCAGTAAAAAAATTGAATATTCTTCAATTTTCAAAAATCCAACTTTTAAATGTCGAAAAGGCAGTTAATTATTATTAATTTGATTATTTTTTATTGATTATTCAATGTTTTTATTTTTTTATTTTCAACAATTAAATTTTATTTTGCTTGAAATTCAAATATCAACTTTCTTCAATTAATAAAAAGAAGAATATTCAATTATCAATTCTTAACAATTTTTAAAAATTGAATTTTTTTCCGTTTCAAATTTAATTATCAATGTTCTCTCATTTTTCAACAGTTGAAAATTTAATTTTTTTTTCAATTTCCAGCAGTGGATTATTCAATTTTAATTTTTTTGGAAATTTTCAACAATTAAATTTTCTTTTGCTGGAAATTCAATTATCAACTTTCTTCACTTAAAAAAAAGTTCAACTGTTGAAAAATCAATGATAAATTCTTAACAATTTTCAACAATTGAATTTTATTAATTTTTCAACATTCAATTATTCAATTTTTATTCTCTTCAGTTTTTAACAATTGATAATTTAATTATCTATTATCTTGTAAATTTTCGACAGTTAAAAATTAAATTTTCTGAAATTTTCAGTAGTTGAAAAATCAATATTCTTCAATTTTCAAAAACCAAATTTTCATCTGTTAAAAATTCAGTTCAAAATTTTCATTATTTAAAAAAAAAATAATTTCTGGCATTTAAAAATACAATTTTCAACAGATGAAAATTCAGTTATCAATTTCCTTAATTTTTAAGAAAAGAATTTTCTACTGCTAAAAATTTAGTTATCAATTTTCTTCAGTTCTGAAAATTTAATAATTCAATTTGTAAATCTTTACAATTTTCAACAGTTAATAATCCCATAATCAATTTTCTTCAATCTTCAACCGTTAAAAAATCAAATTGTCTCCCTTTTCCACCCGTCCAATATTCAATTTTCAACAATTGAATTTTCTTTTATATGTTCTTCAATTTTCAAAATTAGAATTTTCAATTGTTGAAAATTCAATTCTAAATTTTCTTCCGTGTTAAATATTAAATAATATTAAAATTTTCAGTTTCCTTTAATTGAAAATTAAATTATTTGCCAATTAAAAGAAAATTAAAAATTGAATCTAATAAATAAACATTCCAATCTATACAAAACATTTCAATAAATTATGATTTTTCAAAAATGGATTGCCCGAGGGATAAATAGTATTTGGCAAATTAAAAATTCTCCAATAAATTTTCTTTAACTAATTTATCAGATTTATAATTTTTATACCATTACCTAATGTAGAATTATTTAAAATTATATATAAAAAAAACGTACCGAATGATGTTGTTATTTGAACTGCAAATGAAGGCGAAAAGATTCTCAACAATGTCTTGATTCAAAATTCTCACTCCTCCAACAGTTTCAAGAGCTTTTTGAAAATTTGTATCCGCTACGGACCATTTTTCAATATTCTCCTTCAACGAAATATCAAAACGGAAATAATTCGATAAAATTTTGTCATAGTCTGTGTCTTGTAATTTTTCATGGGCTGTGTAAATAATATTTTTATCGTCCTGATTTAAAGTCCACACTCGTCCTGCAAAAACTCCTCTGTAGCTTTTTCCATCTTCCAAAGCCACCCAGCTAAAAATTTAGAAAATGTTTTTTTTCTCAAACATTCTACACTTTATTTTTTCATCGATATATATGAAAATTTTGTATTTCTTGGATTAGGTTTTATGAAAAAAATTGTATTCAATTGTTTAATTTTTAGCGAAAGAATTGAATTTTCAACTAAAAATATAAATTTCTAACCATGAATGGAACGGCTAAAATTTGCAGTTTAAAAAATTAATTTTGAACCAAACGAAATCCATTTTTTAATAAAAAAACGAACTTTTAACAAATATTTAAATATTTAAGCAAACAACTACATTTTTAACCAAAAAGGAATTTTCCAATCAAATAATTTTCTGCAAAAAAGACGATTTTTTATTAACAAAAATTAATTTGTAAAAAAACTAATTTTTAACAAAATAGTTAAATTTCCAACCCAAAACTGTACAGTTAATAAAATTTAATTAAAATTTTTGGTAAATCCGTAAATTTGTCAGTAATTTTGAAAGAAAAAGACTAATATTCTACCAACAAGAGCAATTTTTAACCATGAATGGAACGGTTGTAATTTTCAGTTTAAAAAATTAATTTTCAACCAAACGAAATCGAATTTTCAACAAAATAGTTAAATTTTTAATGAAAGAAATGGATTTACAAATAAGAGGAATGATATTCTACTAAAAACGAGGAATTTTAAACAAAATATATAAATATTTAACCACATAATTGAATTTTAAAGAAAAAAAATAAAGTTTCAACAAATATTTAAATATTTAACCAAACAACTAAATTTTTAACCGAAAAGGGTAATTTCTCATCAAATAATTTTCTACAAAAAGACAATTTTTTATTAACAAAAATTAATTTGTAACAAAAAAAACTAATTTTTAACAAACTAGTTAAATTTCAAACCCAAAATTTTATAGTTGAAAACATTTAATTAACAAAATTCTAAAAAAAAAATCGGTAAGTTTTCAGCAATTTTGAAACAAAAATACTAATATTCTATCAAAAAAGACCAATTTTTAACAAAATACATGGATTATCAATCATATATTTAAATTTTCAACTAAAAAAGATACATTTTTAGCTAAAAATGGAATAGTTATTAAACAAAATAAAGAAATTTCAGCTGAAAACAGGAGTTTAAATAAAATATTTAAATTTTAACAGAAGAAATTAATTTTTAACTAACAAAGATCGATTTTTTTTAAACAATGGAAGTTAAATATTCAGGTTTTGAGCCAGAAAAAGGAGTTTCAATAAAATAGTTAATTTCTTAACAAACAAAGAAATCAATTTTCAAACAAAAATATGAGTTTTTAAACAAGAAGAACAATTGCCTAACAAAAAGACAAATTTTCTACTAAAAAAATCTACTTAAAATTTCAGTATATACTTACTTTTTTAGTTAAATTTCTTTTTTAACAAAAACAAACAACCAAAAAGATCAATTTTCAAGAAAGAGACGAATTTTCAATAAAATACATGAATTTCTAACACAACGGTTTATTCGTCAAATAAAAAAGATAAATTCTCAACTAAAAATGGATTTTTTTTTATTATGTTTAAAAAAAGACAAATAATTTTTACCAAAATAGTTCAATTTACTTTTTAATTTTTTCAAATTTAATTTTTTTCAAACAAGAATAATTTGCTACCAAATAAAAAGAAGTTTCGACTGAAGAAGATAAATTTTCATGCAAAAGAAAAACGAATGTTTAAAAAAAATAGTTAAATTTTCAATAAAAAAATTATTTTTCAAACAAAAAGATAAATTTTTAATAAAATACATGAATTTCTAACAAAAGGGTTTATTCGTCAACTAAAAAAGATAAATTCTCAACTAAAAATCGATTTTTTTATTTTTTATTTAACTAATGTTTCAAAAAAGAAAAATTATTTTCACCAAAATTGGTAAATTTTCAAACAGGATGAATAATTTTCTGCTAAAAAGATGAATTTTCAACTAAAAAAAAATATAATTTCTAACTGAAAACCTGATAATATTATTCCGTAGTTTTAAGTTTAGAAAATTAATTCTTAATGAAAAACAAAAAAATTTCCAAAAATTAATTCAATTTTCAACAATAGAAATGAAATTTAAACCAAAATAGATAAATTTTCAAACAAGAAAAATTTTCTACCAAATAAAAAGAAGTTTCGACTGAAAAATATAAATTTTCATGCAAAAGAAAAACGAATGTTTAAAAAAAAATAGTTAAATTTTCAATTAAAAAAATTATTTTTCAACCAAAAAGATCAATTTTCAACAAAGAGACGAATTTTCAATAAAATACATGAATTTCTAACAAAACGTTTTATTCGTCAACTAAAAAAGATAAATTCTCAATTAAAAATCGAGTTTTATATTTTTTATTTAATTATGTTTCAACAAAAAATTTCACCAAAACAGGTCAATTTTCTCCTAAAAAGATGAATTTTCAACTAAAAAAATACAATTTTTAACTGAAAACCTGAGCATATTATTCCTTAGTTTTAAGTTTACAAAATTAATTTTTAATAAAAAAAAAAATTTAACTGGTACATTTTTGGTTCAAAAATTATCTCCTTAAGATGAAAATTCAAATATTTGGTATTTAAAAAAAATTAGAATTGTTTGGAAAATATTGAAGCTTCTTGGTGACCAATTCCTCTTTTTGGTTAAAAACATTTTTTTAGAAATTTAAATATTTGATTGGAAAATTAATGTACTCTGTTAAAAATTCGACTATTTAATAGAAAATTCATCTGATTGGTAAAAAATTTATCTTCTTAGTTGGAAATATAATAAATTTTTTAAACTGAAAATGTAATTGTGCAATTTTTTTGTCGAAAATTAATCTTTTTTTTTATAGAAATTTGATCTTCTTGGTTGAAAATTATACTATTTCGTTGAAATTTTAATTATATTCAAAATTAAATTATCTGTTTTAGGTGAAAAATCAACTTTTTGTTGAAAATCCTTCTTTTTTAGAAAACTCGTTTCTTTTTTTCGTTTAAAATTTATTTTAGTAACTGAAAATTCAAGTATTTTTTGTTTCGGGTAGAACATTTACCTTTTTAGTTAAAAATTTATATATTTGGTTAAAAATTAAATTTTTGTTTAGATGAATATTGATAATTTTAGATAAAAATTTACCTTAATTCAATTTTTTGTAGAAAAATGACCTTTCGTTTCTTTGGTTATCAAAAATATTTAGCTAAACATTCTTTCGATAACTGCGATTAAAAATTAATTTCTTTGTCGAAAATTTCGTTTTTTTTTTAGTAAAAAATACATTTTATTGAAACTTTATCTTTTCTTTTGAAGAAAATTGATCTTTTAGGTTTAAAATTGAATTATTTTTATAAAAATGCATGTTTTTTATTGAAAATTGATAGTTTAAACTAAAAATGTAATTCTTTTAATTTTGGTTAAAAACATTTTTTTATGAAAAAGAAAACGTTTTTTTTTTAATTCGTATTTTTTTTTCGTTGACCACTTATTTTTTTAACATTTTAAATATTCTAATTTTTGTTCAAAATTAATATTTCTTAAATTAACATTCATTTTCTTTTTGAAAATGAGTCTTTTTTATAGAAAATTAATCTTTTATGTTAAAAATTTAACTATTTGTTTAAAAAATTCATATTTTTGGTTGAAGATTGATTATTTTAGTTCAAAATTTATTTCTTAGGTTTAAAAAATATATATTTTTGAGTTAAAAACTGAATTAAAAAGTGTTTAAAATGTATTTAGAAACACCATTTTTTTCATTTATATTATTAATCTTCTACTTGCAATACGTTTTTTATTACATAGTTTTTTACCATTTAAATTAGGCGCCATTTCCAATTTGAAGCTATACATTTCCCCGCGAAATTTAAATAACATAATTATTATTAATCAAAATAGAAAACACTATTTTTTAAATTTTCTACTAAAAAAATCATTTTAAACAACAATGCAAAAGTTAAACTTTTACATAAAAAATTAAATTTTCTACCAAAAAGATTCTCCAATTTTCAGCGTAAGAATTGAATTTTTAACTAAAAATATAAATTTTTAAACATGAATGGAACGGTTTTAATTTTCAATTTAAAAAATTTAAATCTTCAAGCAAAGAAATGGATTTACAAACAAGAGGAATAATATTCTTCTAAAAATGACAAATTTTAAACAAATTATAAAATCATTTAACCACGTAATTAAATTTTCAATAAAAAAAGGAAGTTTCAACAAATATTTAAATATTTAATCAAACAACTAAATTTTTAACCAAAAATCATTTTAAAATTCCAACCCAAAATTGTATAGTTGCAAAAATTTAATTAAAAGATAATTTTTTTTAGAAAAATCGGTACATTTTCAGCAATTTTTGAAAAAAAAAATACTAATATTCTGCACAAAATTTTTTTATTTAATAAAATGTACGGATTCTCAATCATATAGTTGAATTTTCATCTAAAAAAAGATATAGTTTTTGCTAAAAATGGAATAGTTTAATTTTTATTTTTAAAAAAATTGACCTAAAAATATGAGTTTCAATTAAATAGTTTAATTTTCACAGAAAAAATAAATTTTTAACTAACAAAGTTCGATTTAAAAAAAAGGAAAGTTAAATAATCAGTTAAAACAAAATTTCAATAAAACATAATTTAATTTTTTAATAAACAAAAAAATTAATTTTCATCCAAAAATATGAATTTTCAAACAAGAAGAATAATTGTCTACCAAAAATACGAATTTTTAACTAAAAAAAAAATAACTGAGAACTTCAGTATATTACGTTTTTAGTTTAAAAAGTTAATTTTTTAACAACAAAAACAAACAAATTTTCATCAAAATAATTTTTTTTAACCAAAGAAATGAATTTTTGACCAAATTAAATTAAATTAAATTAAAAAAGATTTAACCAAATAATTGAATTTTCAAGAAAAAAATTAATTTTTAACAAATATTTAAATATTTAACCAAACAACTACATTTTTAACCAAAAAGGAGAATTTTCCATCCAAAATTTGTCTACTAAAAAGACAATTTATTAATTACAAACATTAATTTGTAACAAAAAAAACTAATGTTTAACAAAATAGTTAAATTTCCAACCCAAAATTGTATAGTTGAAAAAATTTAATTAACAAAATTCTAAAAAAAAAAAAATCGGCAAGTTTTCAGCAATTTTGAAACAAAAATACTAATATTATACTAAAAAGATAAATTTCCAACAAAATACATGGATACATATTTTTAGTTACAAATGGAATAGTTTAATTTTTTAATAAAAAAAACAAAATAAACAAATTTGAACTGAAAATAGGAGTTTCAATAAAATATTTAATTTTTAATAAAAGAAATTAATTTTTGAGTTAAATATTCAGGTTTTGAAACATAAAAAGAAATTTCAACAAAATAGTTAATTTTTTAACAAACAAAAAAATTAATTTTCAGCCAAAAATATGATTTTTGTAAAAGATAAATTTCCAAGCAAATGAGAAATAAGTTTTAAAAATTAGTTAAATTTTCAACCAAAGAAATAATTTTTTAACAAAAGGTTAATTTTTTACCAAGAATATTAATTTTTAACAATAAGAGGCGTATTTTAAATAAAATACATGAATTTCTAGCAAAAAGGTTTATTTTTCAAGTAAAAAAAAAAAACTTATCAACTAAAAATCGAATATTTTATTATTTATTTGATAATGTTCCAAAAAAGAAAAACAATTTTCACCAAAATAGTTAAATTTGCAAACTGGAAGAATAATAATTTTCTGCGAAAAAGATGAATTTTTAACTAAAAAAACAAGAAATTTTGTAACTAAAAATTACAGCATATTATACCTAAATTTTAAGCTTAAAAAATTAATTTTTAATAAATAAAACAAACAAATTTCCAAAAATTAGATCAATTTTCAACGATAGAAATGAATTTTTAACAAAAATAGATCAATTTTCAATCAAGAAAAATTTTCTCCTAAAAAAATATGAATTTTCGAATGGAAAAGACAAATTTTCATGCAAAACAAAAACAAATGTTAAAAAAAGTTTAATTTTCAATATAAACAAATATTTTTTAACCAAAAAGATAAATTTTCAATAGAAATAAACAAAATTTTCAACCAAACGGTTTATTTTTCAACTAAAAAAGATAAATTTTTAACCGAAAATCAAATATTAAAATTTTTAATTAATAAAAAAAATATAATAATAATTTTCTCCAAATAATTTAATTTTCAACAAAAATAAAATTAATTTTCAACCAAAAATATGAATTTTCAAACAAGAAGAATAATTTTCTACCAAAAATACGAATTTTTAACAAACAAAAAAAATAACTGAAAACTTCAGTATATTGCGTTTTTAGTTTAAAAAATTAACTTTTTAACAATAAAAACAAAGATATTTTCATCAAAATAGTTCAATTTTTCACCAAAAATATTCATTTTTAACGATAAGAGACGAATTTTCAATGAAATACATGAATTTCTAACAAAAAGGTTTATTTTTCAACTAAAAAAAAATAAATTATCAACTAAAAATCGAATATTTTATTATTTATTTAGTAGGGTTCGAAAAAAGACAAATAATTTTTACCAAAATAGTTAAATTTGCAAACTGGAAGAAGAACAATTTTCTGCGAAAAAGATGAATTTTTAACTAAAAAAAAAATATTATACCTAAATTTTAAGCTTAATAACTTAATTTTTAATAAATAAAACAAACAAATTTCCAAAAGTTTGATCAATTTTCAACGATAGAAATAAATTTTTAACCAAAATAGTGAAATTTTCAATCAACAAAAATTTTCTAATAAAAAAATATTAATTTTCGAATGGAAAACATAAATTTTTATACAAAAGAAAAACAAATGTTTAAAAAAAGTTTAATTTTCAATATAAACAAATATTTTTTAACCAAAAAGATAAATTTTCAATAGAAATAAACAAATTTTCAACCAAACGGTTTATTTTTCAACTAAAAAAGATCAATTTTTAACCAAAAATCAAATATTAAAATTTTTAATTAATTAAAAAAATAATAATAATAATTTTCACCAAATAATTTAATTATCAACAAAAACAAAATTAATTTTCAACCAAAAATATGAATTTGCAAACAAGCAGAATCATTTTCGACTAAAAAGATGAATTTTCAACTAAAAAACAACAAACATTTTTAATTGAAAATTTCAGTAGATAAAACTTAAGTTTCCAGATAAAAAAAATAATTTTTAGTAAAAAAAAAACAAAGAAATTTTTCCAAAATAGTTCATTTTTCAACATTAAATATTAATTTTTAACCAAAATAGTTCAATTTTCAAACAAGAAGAATTTTCTACGAAAAAAAAATTAATTTTCAACTGAAAAAGATAAATTTTAAATAAAATAAGAAACAAGTTAAAAATAAATAGTTAAATTTTTATCCACAGAAATAATTTTGCAACAAATGGCCAATTTTGAACCAAACGGTTTATTTGTCAACTAAAAAACATAAATTCTCAACTAAAAATCGCATATTTGATTTTTTATTTAATCACGTTCCAATAAAGAAAAATAATTTTCACAAAAATATTTAAATTTTGAAACAGGAAAAACAATTTTCTGATAAAAAGATGAATTTTCAACAGACAAAAATATCAACTTTTTACCTGTAAATTTTAGCATATTATACCTGTGTTAAATAAAAAAAATAATTCTTAATAAAAAATAATTCTAAATTTAGTTCAATTTTAAACTACAAGAGACGATTTTTTAATAAAATACATGAATTTTCAACTAAAAGGTTTGTTTTTCAACTAAAAAAGATAAATTTTCAATAAAAAATGTTGGTAGTTAAATTTTCATTCTATTAATTTTCACAAAAATAGTCTAGAAACTTATAGGTTATGTGGTCAAAACATAACCTGTTTCGGGTATGTTTCTCAGTGATTTCTTACTATTAATTTTTTTAAATCTTACCGAAAACTCTGTCCTCCATTTAGCGTTATTCCAAGATCACATTCTGTCCTAGCACACTTCACTTGTCCTTTCGTCATATTTAATTTATTTGATAAAATATGACTACACGATCTACTTGTTTCAAAATTCTTAATTTTCATCCTTTTCACACATACTTTTAATCCTTTCGATATATACGTGATTGCCAGAGTTTTAAAAACGGACTTTGGTTGATAAAAGGTTAAAATTCTATTTTTTTGTTAACTTTATGCGGAACTTTTTTGAAATGGCAATCGCAAGTAGCAAGTTGTTTCTGGCAGAACTCGCAGGTATTTTGCAGAATGGTGATCGACGAAATTTCCCGCCAAATTATAGTACAGGGACGCACAATGCATTGTGCATTCTCCAAACTTGTCCAAGCCCAAATGAGTCCAAATTTTTATTTGAAAGTGTTTTCAAACATGCCATTTAATAATTTTTCATTTTTGGTTAAAAATTTATCTTTTATAATTAAAAATTTCGTATTTTTTGGTAGAGATTTAACATTCTCAATTGTAAATTTATACTTTTTGCCTAAAACTCTAACTTTTTGTTGAAAATCCGTCTTTTTTTGTAGAAAAATATTCTCATTAGTTGAAACTTCATCTTTTTGTTTAAAAATTAATCTTGAAAAGGTTGAAAATTTAACTATTTTTGTTTCGGGTAGAAAATTTACTTTTTTAGTTGAAAATGTATATATTTGGTTAAAAAATTAAATTTTTGTTTAAATGAATATTGATCATTTTATTTAAAAATTCACCTTAACAATTCAATTTTTTTGTAGAAAAATTACCTTTAGTTTCTTTAGTTGCAAAAAATATTTAGTAAAAAATTCTTTTGATAACTGCGATTAAAAATTAATTTCTTTGACTGAAAGTTCGTTTTTTTTTTTTTAGTAAAAAAATTAGTTTCTTCAACTGAAGACGTAACTATGCCAGGTTTGCTTAAAAATTTATATTTATAGTTAAAAATTAATTAATTTTGTTGTAAACTCGTGTATTTTTTTGTTTTTTATTTTATAACTGCAAATTGAACTATTCTAGTTTTTTTTTCTCTAAATTTATCATTTTTAGTTGAAAATTTATACATTTTATTGAAACTTTATTTTTTGGTTTTGAAGAAAATTGATCTTTTAGGTTTAAAATTGAATTATTTTTATAAAAATTCATGTTTTTGCTTCAAAATTGATAGTCTAAACTAAAAATTTAATTCTTTTAATTTTTGTAAAAAACGTCTTTTTATGAAAAAGAAAACGTTTTTTTTAAATTCGTATTTTTTTCGATGAAAACTTATTTTTCTAACATTGTAAATATTCTAATTTTTGCCCAAAATTAATATTTCTTAAATTAACATTCATTTTCTTTGTTGAAAATGAGTCTTTTTTTATAGAAAATTAATCTTTTAGGTTAAAAATTTAACTATTTGTTTAAATAATTCATATTTTTGGTTGAAGATTGATTATTTTTGTTCAAAATTGATTTATTAGGTTCAAAATATATATTTTTTATTGGAAAACTAAACTAAAAAGTGTTTAAAATGTATTTAGAAACACAATTTTTTTGCATTTATATTATTAATCTTCTAGGTGCAATACGTTTTTTACTACTTAGTTTTTTCACCATTTAAATTAGGCGCCGTTTCCAATTTGAAGCTATACATTTTCCCGCGAAATTTAAATAATATAATTATTATTAATGAAAATATAAAACACTATTTTTTAAATTTTCTACTAAAAGAAAAATTTTAAATAACAATGAAAAAGTTAAACTTTTACATACAAAATTAAATTACCTTTAGTTTCTTTAGTTACAAAAAATATTTAGTTAAAAATTCTTTTGATAATTGCGATTAAAAATTAATTTCTTTGGCTGAAAGTTCGTTTCTTTTTAGTAAAAAAATTAGTTTCTTCAACTGAAGACGTAACCATTCCAAGTTTGCTTGAAAATTTATATTTATAGTTAAAAATTAATTAATTTTGTTGTAAACTCGTGTATTTTTTATATTTTTTATTTTCTAACTTCAAATTGAACTATTCTACTTTTTTTTCTCTAAATTTATCATTTTTAGTTGAAAATTTATACATTTTATTGAAACTTTATCTTTTTTTTGTGAAGAAAATTCATCTTTTGGGTTTAAAATTGAATTATTTTTATAAGAATGCATGTTTTTGATTGAAAATTTATTGTTTAAACTCAAAATTTATTTCTCTTATTTTTGGTTAAAAGAATTTTTTTTATGAAAAAGAAAACCTTTTTTTTTAATTCATATTTTTCCCTTGAACATTTATTTTTTTAACATTGTAACTATTCTAATTTTTGTTAAAAATTAATTTTTTAATGTAAATTCATGTACTTTGTCGAAAATGAATCTTTTTTATAAAAAATTAATCTTTTAGGTTAAAAATTCAACTATTTGTTTAAAAAATTCATATTTTTGGTTGAAGATTGATTATTTTCGTTCAAAATTTATTTCTTAGGTTTAAAATATATATATTTTTTATTTAAAAACTTAATTAAAAAGTGTTTAAAATGTATTTAGAAACACCATTTTTTTGCATTTATATTATCAATCTTCTAGGTGAAATATGTTTTTTATTACTTAGTTTTTTTACCATTTAAATTAAGCGCCGTTTCCAATTTGAAGCTATACATTTTCCCGCCAAATTATAATACAGAGGCGCACAATGCATCGCGCATTCTCCGAAGTTGTCCAAGCCCAAATGAGTCCAAATTTTTATTTGAAAGTGTTTTCAAACATTCCACATAATAATTTTTCATTTTTGGTTAAAAATTTATCTTTTATAATTAAAAATTTAATTATTTGGTTGAAAAGCGATATTTTTTAGTTGAAAATTCATCTTTTCTATTGAAAATTTAACAAATTCGTGGAAAAACTATTTATCAGAAAATTAACATATTTTGTCAGAAAGTCTTCTTTTTGGGTAGAAAATTATTCTTGTTTGTCGAAGTTTCAACTTTTTTTTTGAGAATTCAACTATCTTATTAAAAATTCATATTTCTTAAATCGAAATGATGTTTTTTGGTAAAAATTAATTAGGAGGATTAGAATCTTTTTGGTTGAAAATTGAATTTTTTGATGAAAATTCAACTGTCTTTTAAAAAAATTTTGTACTTGTTTTAATAATTCAAATATTTGATTGAATTTTAGCCTTGTTTGTTTGAAAAATCTACTATATGATTGAAAATTCAACTAATTTGTTAAAAATCTGATTATTATTGGAAATTGAAATATTTTTATTTTTTATATTATTAATTTTTGTGGTAAATTAATCCTTCTTGGGATAGAATGTTTTCAAGGGTACTCTTTCAAAATCTGCAACTTATTTTTTTTTTAATTCAGTAACTTTATTATTTTTGAGTTAAAAAAAAGTCAAAATTTTTGTATAATTTTTTTAAAATCCATTTTTGTTATTCTTCCTGGATTTGGATATTAATATTACCGCCAAAAATCGCGGTCCGAATGTCTGAGGTTTTCAAAACCCTTGTTTTGGACTTTTTTTCCCCTCTTAGTTTTTCCAAAATGGCGGTTTTTGTGAAATAGCGTGAGGTTAAACTTCGTGATTTTTTTTCTCGAAAAGTATAAATCTAGCGAAAAAATGTTATCTTACAAAAATTGCTTAGAATTGCTCAAAAAATACGTATGCATTTTTTAGAAGGTTTTGGGCCAATTTTTCAAATTTTTACCATTTTTGAAAAATTAAAAAATGGCTCAGAAGCTTCTGAAAAAATCGCACATGTTCCTTGAGTGATTTTAAGCACTTTTTGTTTTATAAAATTTTTTCGTCAAGTTCATTCTTTTTGAGAGAAAAAATATGAAAGTACGTATTACGTAACTATAAGAGACGTGTGTCGAAGTAAGGGGGCCAAGAAACCGGGCTTTCATATTTTTTCTCTCAAAAAGAATGAACTAGAAGAAAAAATGTTATAAAATAAAAAGTGCTTAAAATCATTTATGGAACAGGTGCGATTTTTTTCAGAAGCTTCTGAGCCATTTTTTGATTTTTAAAAAATGGTCAAAGTTAAAAAATTGAAAATTGGCCCAAAACTTTCTTAAAAAATTCAAGCGGATTCTTTGAGCAATTCTAAGCAATTTTTGTGCAATAAAATTTTTTCTTTAAGTTTATATTTTTCGAGAAAAAAATTCATGAAGTTTAACATCACGCTGTTTTACGTTTTACGTGGAGAATATTATTATAATTAATAATAAATTTTTGAAAGAATTTATGTTTTTCATAAGCTGGCTTATTTGTCCCAAATTTTCGAGATATCATCGATTTTTTAAAAATAAATAAATAAATAAAATAAATAAATAAATAAAATGAAAAAAAAAATAAAATAAATAATAAATAAATAAATAAGTTGGTATTAGGATATTTTTTATTGATGCAGGGATAAAAAATATTTCAAAAAGTTCCTAAATTTTTAATAACTTTTAAATAATTGAAAATTTTTCAAAATCGTTTGACACGATTATTTAAAAGTACCCTAAACCCTAAAGCTCCCATCTAGATAAAAATTTACTTCAAAGTCAAAAATATTTAGATGTTTTTTTATTATTTCAAACAGAATTTATTTTAAATAATTGAGCTAAATTTTTTATTTGTCATTTGGGATATTTTATATAAATAAAAACACAGGAAGGTTAAATTCAGATATTTTATTCCAATTATTTATTTTACTGTTTCGCATATTTACAATTTATTAATTTTATTCCTAAAATCTTCTCGAAAATGCGACATGTGATGAAAATGTATGTCTTATTCTTATAATAAATTCAAATTGATATGCATGATACTATTCTAGAATTTTAATTATATTTATAAACATAATTCCTTTCATTTACAAACGAAAATACATTTTTTCTCGTCACCTGAAAATTTTCGAAAAGTGCTATAAAAAATTTAAATAACATAAAATGAATAAAAAATAAAATCTTGCATTCTTGAAATAAAATGTAAGTGAAAATAAAATTTAATGTAATTTCTGTAACGGGTCTAAGAAACGATTCATTCATTAAAATTAATTAAAACAAATCCGAGAATCTCGGTTTGCTTGACAATTTTTTATCCATTTGAATACAATGCCTCACATTGACTACTTCAGTAAATTGAAAAAGACACTTTTTTCGTCTGCTCCTTTCATCTAAACTTTAATCACTTATTAGAAATCTATAAGGAAATATTATTCTGGAAATTAATTAAATTATTTACGATCTTAATGACATTGATCTTAATGACATTGATTATCAAATGTCTCATTTTTGCTGAAGATAATGACGCACAAAATGAAATAGAATAAAAAATAATAGAAATAATGAAAAAAGGAAAGAAATAAAGGATAAATAAAATATAAACCTATAAATAATAGAACTTTATTACATAGAAAATAAATATCTATTATCACATTGGGGCGACTGAAAAATCCCGATAAATAAAATTCCCGATGCTGCAAAAATCTCGAATTATAAAATTCCAGAATTGGAAAATTCACGAATAATAAAATTCCCGTTATTAAATAATATTACCTCAAATGCATGATTTCTGCCAATATTTGATTTAATACCTATTGTTACTGAAAAATTGTATCTAAGAAGAATTTATTGTTACGGAAATTGATCAAATTTTTGCAAATTTAAAAAAATTTTGTCGAAATTTTGGAAATTCATCAAATTTTTGAGAATTTTTCAAAATTTTTAGAAATTTTGAAACTTTATCAAAATTTTGCAAATTTAACCAATTTTTGAAAATTTTGATCATTTTCAAAAATTTTAGAAATTTTGAAAACCTATCAAAATGTTTAGAAATTTGTTAAACTTATCAAATTTTTGCAAATTTGT
>JAWWLR010000004.1:1664206-1689539 GCA_035041075.1 Acraspis erinacei
AAGACGAATTTTTAACAAAATATTTAAATCCTTGAAGCAAAATGAAAAATTGTCAGCAAAATGCATGAATAGTTGAATTTTTAAATTATAAAAAAAATGTAATCAGAAATGCAAGAGTTATATTTTAAGATGAAAAATTAATTTTACACACACAAAAATTATCCAAATAAGAAGTTAATTTTCAAGTAGTTGATTAAAAAAAAACAATTTTCAAGAAAACATTTAATAATTAATATCACAGCCAAAAAAGATGAATTTTCTACAAAATAGTTAAATCATTAACCAATAATAAATAATTTTCAAATAAGCAGTTGCAATTTTAATTAAAAAGCCTTAATTTTCTGCTAATAAAGGCGAATTTTCAACAGAATAATAAATGAATTTTCTACAGAAGATCAATTTTCAACAAAAAATTAAATTTCAACCAATTACTTAAATTTTCCCTAAAAAATAAAAAAAAATAAAAAATATGAAAATGATACAAAGAAAAAGAAGAATTTTAAAACCAAAAAGACGAATTTTCAATAAATATTTTTCATTTAAGAAACAAAAATAAAATTTTATCAAAATGTGGAACTTTCAAGCCAAAATAGAAATTTTCTCTACAAAAATTTAATTTTCAAACAAAAAACATGACTTTTCAGCAAAAAATTAAATTTCCATGAAACTGATGCATTTTTACACAACAAAAATTAAATTTCAAAGCAACAAAACTTTTTGTTTAAAAAAAGGAGAATTTTCAACTGAAAAAACAATCTGAAAAAAATAGAAGTTACATTTTCAACTAAAAAATTAATTTTAATAAAAAAAAGGATTTTCCACTAAACAGTTAAATTTTTTCAAGCAAGGACATAAGGCTTCAATGAAAATGATAAATTTTTAACAATGTAGTTCAATTTTTACCCAAGTAGTTGAATTTTCAATTAAAGAAAAATAATTTTTAACTAAAGAAGTAGCATTTGCATTTAAAAAATTAATTTCTACTAAACCAGATAAATTTGTTAATCGAAAAGAAAAACAAAAATAGTTGAATTTTGTTTTGAAGAAAAGTTCAGTTAACTTTTCATGCTCAAAAAATAAATTTGTAAACAATAAATAAGTTTCAACAAAAAATTTAACTTTCAATCCAAAAAGACTTAAAACAGATAAATTTTTATTTTAAAAATAGACAAATTTTCAAAAAATTTATTTAATTTTGTATCCATAAAAGATTGCTCTTGACTGTCAAAATCAAAATATGAATTTTTTTAACAACAAATAAGTTTCGACGAAAAAATTGAATTTTTAGTTTTTAAAAAAGAATGTTTTAAACCAAAAAGGATGATTTTTTTAACAAAATAGTTTAATTATCTACCAGATGCGTGAATTTTTATTTTAAAAATATGAAATTAATAATAAAACAGAGGATTTTTTAATAAAAAATTACAATTTTTTTAAAGTTGTACTTTCATTCAGAAAAGATCTCGGTTCATTTTTCAACAGCAAAATATAAATTTGAAAAAAGTAAATTTTCCACGAAATAGTTCAATTTTCAACAAAAAAGGATGACTTTTTAATAAAATTTTTGAATTTTTAACCAAACAGTTAAATTTTTGTATAAGAAAAATTAAATTTCTACTTAAACCGGTGCAATTTTAAATCAGAGAGACAAATTTTCAAAAAAAAATTTAATTTTCTCCCGCAAAGATTTCAATTGTATTTTCAACAAAAAATACGAATTTAAAACAAAAAGTACATTCTGTAGCAAATAGTTGAATTTTTTTAACAATAACAGTTAAATTTTAACAAATAAAGAACTATTTTTAGAAACAAATAGTTTGCATACAAAAAGGATTCCAATTGACTTATCAGGAACAAAATATTAATTTTAAAAAAAGTTTAATTTCCTACGAAAAGATTTTCATTTTCAACCCAAAAAGACGAATTTTTAACAAACCAGTTGAATTTGCAACCAAAAAATTATGTATTTTTAATGCTTCATTTTCAATTATATTTATTAAAAAAAAAAATGTGCTGCAAATTCCTGTTACCGCATTTACCGACATTTAGAGCATATAAGGTTTGTATCCATGCTAAATTTGCAAGCTTTCATATTTAGCACGGATACGAACCCTAAAATGAAAAATTAAGTTATTTTCGTATATCTCTTAAAAAATAATTAAATTGAACATTGCACAATGTGTTTCAATAAAGATTGGTATCGCTAATAAAAATTCCAGAACATGAGCGTAAAGTCATCTCACGCTTCGTCGGAGACGACCAGAAATTCCCTGCATGCTAATTCGTAGGTCTGTCAAGAATCAGCAAAGAGTAAAAATAAAAAAAAAATCAGAAGGTGAGACGAGGAAACTACAAAGTACAATTATTCAGTATGTAACAGCAATTTTGCAACAACAAAAAAGTTGAAATTATTAACAAAAAATCGATAATGAAAAGTACAATACAATTGAGATTACGAAAAAAATTAATTAAAATTGAATTATTATAAATTATATTATTAATTATAAATTAAATTTAATTAAAACTTAATTCTTCTTAAACTTTGAAATTTAAAAAAATCACACAATTTATCCAAAGAAAATATTCTTTTTCGCTTCCAGCTTTTTTGTTTTGACTTTTAAAAATCAAATGCATCTTTGTTTGATAAAATAACCCTCGGTCTGTTGTGAAATTAAGTAAGTAAACTTAAAAAAATCACTTTTTTCATATTTTTAAACCATTTTAATATTCACAAAATTTTTTTTTTAATTCTAAAACCTGAAAAACTTAAAGTACATAAATTTGTATTATCATTTATACCCTAAAGGACAGAATCGAGAAAAATGTTACCTGAATCTTAAATAGATGTTGGAAAATTTAAAAGATAATGAAATTATTACACCTAGGCGGGTTTTGACCCACTGGTTCTATTCCAGGCTAAGATTCCCAGGTTAAGGTTCTGTTCCAGGCTAAATGTTGGTAAAACGGGGAAATAATCGACAGTCGGTAAATTAATTGTCGGTAAGGTAGAGCACTGACAGGCGACGTTGACTCGGTCAACAAGCATGATCTCTGTAATACCGTAGAGAGGTAACTTAGCATGGAACATAATCGATAGATCGGAACTCGCCTAGGTATACTACTAGTGAATATTTCTAGTGTTCCAAAAAAGCTTTTTATTTTCACAGTAATTTGAAAATGTATTTATTAAAAATGTTTAATTGTTTATAAATATAAAATCATTCCCTTCTTTATGGTCTAAACATTCTCATATTTAATCAAACAAATCTTCAATCTGTAGAATAAAACAAAGTAAATAATTAATAGCCTATGGGATTAAGAACAAAATTTATTGTTAATAGCAGTTCTTTTGTAATTAATTAAACAATATTTGAACACAAATGCACAATTTGATCATGTTTGAACTAATAGTCTTTTCGATGATTTCTTGATTTTTTTTTGTTTTTGTAATTTGACCAGAATTTTTTATTTATTTAAACAAATATCCATGTTTACTATTCTTCCATGAATAAACTCAATTTTTTATCAGAATTTCATTACAAATTTCTTCCCTGTAACTTTTTTCTGGCATGTTTTTTTTAATTAAGAATAACTATTAATTATTTTTAAAAATTCTATAAATAAATGGCGCATTAGTTCTTGTTTTCATGAATTAAAAAAATATATTTTTAAAGGAATAAAATTAAAATATCTTAGCAGTTACTTTTTTTGTCATAATTTTTAAATTAACAGCAAATGTTAATTATTGGAACCATTTTTATGAAAAAACATTTATTTTTACCTTTTCCCATTAATAGGATCAATTTTTTAACAGAATCAATTAAGAATATTGTACCATTGACTCGGTGCATAAATTAAATAATAAATTATACAAAAAATAAATAAAAAATTTTTAATAATAAAAATAAAATTTAAACAATAATAATAATAATAATAATAAAAATGAAATAAAAGCAAATAAATGTAAATAAATCGTATGGTTTTTGATTCTATAAACAAAATTGTTGAAATAATTAACAGTATATTAGTAGTTTAGTGTACAAAGGTTGTTTGAAAAATTGCAACAGAGGAGCTATTTTTAAATAATTATAATCAGGCATTTATTTATTTTTAATTTTATCAAAGAACTGTGAAGCAATCAATAACTGAATAATCACTGCAAATTACGTAAAAATTCTTTTTTGTTTATTAAATTGCTTACATCATTATAAACAATTTTTTTTCTTACTCCGACACTTTAAAAATAATTTAATTTTATCTCTACTTTTATTTCTATAATAATAATTTAATTTAAATATAATTTTAATACAAATTACTATTATACAATTATATTAAATTATATTAATTAAGGTAATAAATTCAATATTTTAATTTTATTTATTTTTTATTTATTTTTATTTATTAAATATTTTATATACTGTTTTAAGCCTAGTTTTATTGAATTTGAGAATTTCCAGTGTTGATACACTGGTCAAGTTATAAAAAAAATTAGCTGGAAACTTTAGGATTATTTAAAAAATAAATACATAAAAATTTTCTAGAAATTGCGAACTGTCGAGGGATTTTTGTCCAAAGGCAATTTTTTTAGCACACGGCGCCCCTGTAGACAGGCAAACAATACAACTCGCAAGAATGACCATTTTCCGTTTTGCCTGCATTCCAACTTTTCAAAGTTTAAGATTTTTTAAATATCATTCGTGCATAAAAAATAAGATTACTGGCTTCGTCGTACATTTAATATATTATTATTATTATTATTATTATTATTATTATTATTATTATGTTGAACCTAGGTTTTTAGTTAAAAATTTAAATAGATACTACTTTGCAATTTTGAATTTTTTATTTCTAATGAATTTTTTTAAGTTAAAAAATAAGTATCACAGCAAAATAAATATTAAAAGATTATAAATATCATTACTGAAATATATTTGAAAAAATATTGCGAATATTAATCAATTAAACTTAATTAATATAATAAAACGTTTTTAATTTTTAAGTATTTACTTTCAATAAAATTGAATTTACACTGATGTATAGGAAAAAGTTTCATCTCTCCAATGCACATTATTGGCTTTTGGCCAAACCGTGGAATGGGTTGCTTATCAGTTGCTGAGTTCGCATTACGCCATTAGCTTGATTCACGGTCATTTATTACGACCCAGAAGTCCCCTGAAATAATAATTCGCCAGATTTTAGCCATTAAACGAAAATTGATTTTCAATATTAATTACGTTCTCAAAGTAAATTTTAATTCATGAAAAAATTGCATTATGGTATTGATAAAATCGAATTTCGAAAAAAAGTTCAGAAAAAGTTTAATGCAATACAAAAACTTATCAAACGGAGAGCTTAAAATTAATATTTTGTAACTGAGGCATCAAATCTCGTCGAGAAACAATTTTATAATTTTAAATTAAATAATAAAACTTCTTTTTTTTAACTGCTCGAGTACTGTTTGAATTTCCCGCCTGAGAGCTGCAAGTCACGTGATGCAAGCCAGCCAATAAATAGCTTCACGGCATTCCTTTCACCGACCGACGCACACTTTTAGTTCCAAATTTTGCCACCCATTTTATTGAAAAGACACCCTAACCTTCCACCCTTTCTCCTCTTTCCGTGAAATCAGTTAAAATGGTTTAAATTATCACGATAACAAACCCTGACCCCTCTATATTCGTATAACAATTTATTGTTTAAATTTGTCTTTTTGGATTAACTTTAATATTCAAAAAGATCAATCAATTCCAATCAATCAATCTCTAATCAATTCTACGTATTCTCTAACCTCAAAAAACGCAAAAAAATTGTAATCCCCTTTTTCAAATTACTTTGAAACCTTCAAACTTTAAAAAAATGTCACTAGTAATTAAATTAACAACAAAAAATATCACAAAAGACTGGTTTTCGAATTTCAAACGTGCGCGGAATCGCGTGAAGTGCGCAGACTCGAAGTCCTGAGCTCTAATTGGCCCTGCTCTTCGAACTACATTTGAAATTTATATTAAAAAAATAAATACATGTCATTTGTTGACTTTTATTTATTATTTTTAAGGCATTATTTATAATTAAAAAACTGTCATACAAATTTTATATTAGTATTTATTTATTTTTCTTTTAAAGTTTGAAAGAAATTAAAAAATATTTTATAAGTTTTCGAAAATATTTTTAAGTTTTTAAATATTTGAAATATTTCCAGAACTTATAAAATTCTTAAATATCTTTTGTTAAACTGACTAGAATTTTTCCTAAAATGTTTAAAACATGTTGAATGTGAAGTAAATGGCCTTAAAATTGTTAATCTTTTTCAATTTTCTCTCAAAATTCATTTTTCAAAATAAAAAAAAAAACATTAACCATTCAACCCTTGTCAAATTCTTAAAAGGCTTATTTTTCGAAATCTTCCAAAATTAACATTCTCTTAATAATTAAGTCTTTTTGCGAAGATTCGTGTATTTTATTAAAATTTCTTCTTTTTGTATTAAAAATTAATTTTCTTGTTCAAAAAATAATCCGTTTGTTTGAAAATTCAACTTTTTTGTTGAATGTGTTTTTTAAAAATTCTTTTTATAAGATTTGTTTGGTGAATTTTTTATTTTTTTATTTCAAATACAAATTTTTCGGTTGAAAATTCATAATTTTAGTAAAAATTTCAACAATTTGGTTCTAAATTAACTTATTTGTTCAAGGTTTAACTGTTGTGTAGAAAATTAATATTTTTTGCGTGAAAATTCAACAATTTGGTAAAAAATTAATCTGGGTTGAGTTGAAAATAAAAAGTTTTTGTTGGAAATTCATATTTTTTCTAAAAAAATTTAACTAGATTGATAACAAATTAAACTATTTATTTAAAAATGTACATATTTATTTAAAAATTCGACTATTTAATAGGAAAATAATTTTTTGGTTAAATAATTATATGTTCAAATTAAAAATGCAACTAGATTTGTAAAAACTTTAACTCAACTATTTGGATACAAATTAAAGTATTTAATTACAAATGAATATAAAAAAATATATATATTTTAGATTGAAAATTCGACTATTTTGATAGAAAATTAAAACTATTTATTTTTAAATTAAACTTTCTGTGTTAAAATCCTAATTTTTTGGATTTAAAACTCAACTGTTTTTTAAATAAATCGCGTTTTTTGCATTAAAATATAACAGTTTTGTTGAAAATTCGTCTTTTTGGTAGAAAAGATATCTACTTGGTTAAAATTAAACTTTTTTAAGGAAAATTCACTTTTTGTTAAAAAAATTTATTTTCGGATTAAAAATTCAACTACATGTTTTGGTTAAAAATTAATGTATTTATTTACAAACGAAACTACTTAGCAGAAAATTGACTTTTTTGTTAAAAAATTATATTTCAGTTTGAAAATTCAACTGGTTGAGTAGAAAATGAAACTCTTTGGTTGAAGAACTATTTATTTTAAAATCAAACTATGCACTTAGTAAAAAATTCACAGTTTTAAAAAATAAGTCGTGTTTTTTGCTTCAAAATTCAAGATTTTTTCAACGATTTGGTTAAAAATTCCACTATCTGGAAGAAAATTAAACTTTTTGGTTAAAAATTAAACAGTTTATTCGAAGATTAAGCTATTTGGTAGAAAATTTTGATTTAAAAATTCAACAGTCCTGTTGAATATTTTGACTCGACATTGAAAGAATTTAATGCATGTTATATGGAGTCCAATAATTTTATTTATAAGAATTTATTTCGAAAAAATGGACAAAAATGAGAGATGGTCTTTTTTGAATTTGAAATTCGTGCCATCTGGTAGCGCCAATGAGAAGTAATGATCGAGAGTGTGCGCAGTGATGCTTGGCGTCTGGCAGCACTGCACGGACGCTGTTCTAGCTCCCTCCAAAACCGTGCAGTGGCAACACTGTTTTTTGGTAGTTTACAAATAAAATGGCCGATATGTGAGGCTATTTTGCATGGACAATAAAGTATGCGATTTCGCGAAATTAATGAACATCGGCTTCGCGTGTCGTGAGTTAAAAGTGAAGCTTAAAGCGAAGCTCAGAGCTTTAAGCTTAAAAGTGATTAAAGTGAAGTACTGGGAGTGCCGTGAGAAGAAGGTGGACGTGGACGCCGCGGGCCCCAAGACGTCCAAGGAAATGGCCTAGGGGCCCGAGTTTTAGGCAAAATTAAAAACTCGTTAGACCAAACACCGGCGTTATTCGCTCGAGACAGTTTTTTTCGCCTCACTCCGGAAACTCGAGGAGCGAGTTGGACCTTCGCTGCCGTGCCGCCGCCTTCAAAACGAGTGCTTTTCCCCAAAGCATTTCTCTTCTCGCCCTTCCTGATCTCGGACTCGCTCCGATTTTTACTCCGCAGTTGTTGGCTTTGTTTTTCGGCCGACTCCACCTGGGACCGGAGCTGGTGCAGAAGGTGGCGGATTTCAAGGAAGAGACTCTCGGCAAGAATTGATGAGTTGATCTTGGGACCACGCGAACGACTGATATTTCAAAGTTAGGACAACCCCTGTTAAATTGGAGGAGAGATTATTATGATACCGATAGGATAGGAGAAAATCGACGATACTGGAGTGTGACGGGTATCTTTATTTGGAACCACTCAAGATATTTCCCGCCGACCAATTTGTCGTTGTGGAGAGAGTCGGCGTGGACAATGCATTGACAACAGTACTAGGTAAGGCATTCTTCTGGCCTTTTTCATTACACTTCTCTTTTCTTTCACTTTCAGGTTATTTCACTGGATTTTTCACCAGACGAATCGGTCCAACACAATGGATCAGACTCTTATATCCTTTTTTTACCAATGTTTATCAATTCTTCCAGTGCTTTATTTAATATTAAATTTTCAAAATACAAAATTTAACCTTTTCGGCAAAAACGGGGGAAAAATTGAACCATTTTTTTCCGAAAATTTCGGCTAAAAAATTCATCTGGCACTTTAAGGAAAATGTGTCTCGGGGAATTTCTGTCAAAATCGTGTTTAGTGATTGTCAAAAATTAATTAAGCAATTTTGAAAATTAAATTTTGCGGTCAACCGTTTAATTTCATGGATAGTTGTGGTTTTGACGTTTTCAGTTTGTTTAAAAATTCATTTTTGTAATTGAATATTCATTTCTGGTTGGCAATTGATATTTTGAAATAAAAATTTATATTTTTTTTTAGTTGGAAATGCAACTGTTTGGTTAGATATTTGTATTTTTTTTATAAAAAATTAATCTTGTTATTTATCATTTTGTTGCAAACTCATCTCTCTGGTTGAAAATTTAAATATTTATTTAAAAATTCGTTTCTTTTTGGGTTAAATTTTGTTTTATCTGAAAATGTAACATGCATTTCTGTTTAAATATTTACCAATTTCATTTTTAACTTAAAATTTATCCCCTTTAGTCGAAAATTGAACTATTTAAGAATACTTGTTTTTATTGAAAATTTGCCCTTTTTCTTAAAAAAAAATTAAGTTTCTTTTTAATATTCAACATTTTAGTCGAAAACTCATCTCTAGCTAAAAATTTAACAATTTATTTTTGAAAATTCCTTTATTTATTGCAATTTTGTGTTAACTAAAAGCGTAACTTTTTTTTAATTAATAATTTTGTTTAAAGTTTAACTGCTTCGTTAAAAATTCATTTTTTCGCTGAAAATTTAGCTTTTTTACTTGAAACTTGAAGTATTTATGAAAAATGATTTACTTTATTGAAAATTCGTTTTTATTTTCTTGTAAAAAATTCATTTTCTTTTTTAAAATTCATCATTTTAGTCGAAAAACTCGTCTCTTTATTGGAAAATTTAACTTTTTTGTTCGAAATTCGTTTCTTTTTGGTTAAATTTTTTTAAAATTGAAAATGTAACTTTAATGTTTGTTTAAAATTTAATATTTTTGGTTGAAAATTGAACGATTTATGAAAAATTATTCACTTTACTAAAAATTTGTCTTTTTTTTGTTGTAAAAAATTTAATTTTCTTTGTCAAAAACTCGTGTTTTTGGTAAATGTTGAACTTTTTTGTGTGAAAATTAGTTTTCTTTTTAAAGATTTATCAATCTCTGATGGAAAATTCAACTATTTTGTTGAAAATTCTTCTCTTTTTTGGTTGAAATTTGACATTTTTAATCAAAAATTTATAATTTTTATTTGAAAATTCAATTTTTTGGTGGAAAATTCATGTGTTTTGTTGAAAATTAATTTTTTTTTAAATTGAAAAATCAACAATTTGGTCAAAAAATTGAAGTATTTACAAGAAAATTTAAATGTTTCATATAAAATTGACTATAAATCATATTTCCGGTTTGAAAATTCGACTTTGGTAGAAAAAGTTTTAATGTAACAAAAAAAACGTTGTAAATATTTCATTTTTTGTTGAAAATTCACACTTTTAATTACAAATTTAGGAAATTTATTGAAAAATCTGATTTTTTTGTTGAAAATTCATCTGTGTTAGTTGATAATTCAACTATTTTGTAGAAAATTAATTTTTTCTGGTTAAAGATTCACCATGTTAGCTGGAAAATTAAACTTTTTGGTTTTAAATTAATTTTTTTGTCAAAAATTTTAATTTTCGTGTTGAAAATTGAACTGTTTTGTAGAAAATTTCTCAAAAATTGATTATTTTCAGTTGAAAATTCTATTATTTGGTCGAAAATTCATATTTTTCGTTGAAAATTCGTTTTATTTTTATTGGAAAATTATCTCCTTTGGTTCATAGATTATAAATTTTGTTAAAAATTCGTTTTTTCTGCTTGAAAATTCGACTTTGGTAGCAAAATTTTCAATTTAACAAATAAAAACATTGTAAATATTTCATTTGTCGTTGAAAATTCACACTTTTAATTGAAAATTAAAGAAATTTATTAAAAAATCTTATTTTTTTGTTAATAATTTATCCGTTTTTGGTTGATAATTCAACCATTTTGTCGAAAATTCCTGTTTTCTGGATAAAAATTCATCATGTTAGTTGAAAAATTAAACTTTTTGGTTTGAAATTAATTTTTTTGTTGAGAATTTAAATTTTTTATTTAAAAATTGAACTTTTTTGTAGAAAATTTCTGTTTTGGCAATTATTTGCTCGAAACTTCATGTTTTTTGTTAAAAATTCGTTTTATTTTTATTGGAAAATTATCTCTTTTGATTGATAAATTAAGCATTTTTGTTTTTAATTCGTTTTTTCTGCTTGAAAATTCATCATTCTTTGTTTAAAATTCATATTTTGAGTTCAAAATTTAATTTTTTTGCAAAAAAAACAATTCTCTTGGCTTGAAAATTCAACAATTTGGTGAAAAATTAAAGTATTTACGAAAAAATTAAAATGTTTCATATAAAATTGATTATAAATTATATTTCCGGTTTGAAAATTCGACTTTGGTAACAAAATTTTCAATGTTTCAAAAAAAAAAAAAATTCATTTGTCGTTGAAAATTCACACTTTTAATTAAAAATTAAAGAAATTTATTGAAAAATCTTATTTTTTTGTTAATAATTTATCCGTTTTTGGTTGATAATTCAACTATTTTGTTGAAAATTCATGTTTTCTGGTTAAAAATTCATCTTGTTGTTTGAAAAATTAAACTTTTTGGTTTGAAATTAATTTTTTTTTTGAGAATTTAAATTTTTTATTGGAAAATTGAACTGTTTTGTAGAAAATTTCTCTTTTGTCTTCAAAATTCGACAATCTGGTAGAAATTTAAACTTTTAAATTGAGAATTAAGTTTTTGGTTATAAATTATTTTTTATTTTTTTATTGAAAAAGTAACTATTTCATTTTTAGTTGGAATTTGATATTTTTAATCAAAAATTGATCATTTTTATTAAAAAATTCTATTATTTGGTCGAAAATTTATGTGTGTTTTTTTTAATTCGTTTTTTCTGCTTGAAAATTCATCATTGTTTGTTAAAAATTTATATTTTTGACTTCAAAATTCAATTGTTTTGTAAAAAAAATTTCTCTTGGCTTGAAAAATCAACAATTTGGTAGAAAATTAATCTATTTAGTAACAAATTTAAAGTACTTATAAGAAAATTTAACTACTTCATATAAAATTTACTATAAATCATATTTCCGGTTTGAAAATGCGACTTAGGTAAAAAAAATTTTGTAAATATTTCATTTTTTGTTGAAAATGAAAGAAATGTATGGAAAAAACTTATTTTTTGGTTAAAAATATAAACTTTTTGGTTCAAAATTAATTTTTTTGTTGAAAATTTGAACTATTTTGTAGAAAATTTCTCTTAGCTTCAGAATTCGACAATTTTTTTAAATACTCATCATTTTTTGATAGAAATTTTATCTTCTTGGCAGGAATTTCATGTATTTTATTGGAAATTAATATTTTCTGGCTCAATATTCGTCATTTTTTGTTGAATATTTTGTTTTTTAATACTTTCTTTGGCTTTAAAATTATAATTTCGTAAAAAAACAAAATTTTTGGTTAAAAATTCATATTTTTGTGTTTTTAGTATTTAGTTAAACAATTTTCTTTTTTCTTTGAATTAAACTTGTTGAAAATTCGTTGTTTAAACATTTAACTCTTCCATTTTTTGCTAAAAACTGGCATTTTTTTAGTTGAAAACTCAAATTTTTTTATTGTAAATTCTTGTATTTTGTTGAAAATTCGTCTTTTGCTAGAAAATTTATTTTTTTACAGCCATCTTCTTTGGTAACAAAAAATCTACTGTTTTGTTGACAATTCTTTCTTGTGGGTTGAAAATAAATTTGTTGTGCCCGAAAATTCGTCTTTTTGGCATGAAGAATTTAACAATTTGCTAAAAAATTCAACTATTTTGTTGCTAATGCAACTGTTTTTTTATAAATTAATTTTTGTTTTTGAAGATTCGTCTTTTTGGGCTAAAAATTCATCTTTTTGCTGAACTATTTGCCTGAAACCAACTATTTTGTTGATAATTTATTTCTTTTTCTTTAGATTTGAAATATTTTATAGTTAATGCAACTGTTTTATTAAAATTATTGTTTTTCTTGTTGAAAATTCGTCTTTTTGGGTTGAAAATTCATATTTTTGGGAATTTTTTTTCATAAATTAGGCAAAATTAAATTTCTGGCCTTCAAATTTTCCAGATACTTTTTTTTTGGACAATTTTGGAAATCTATTTAAAGCTTTTCTGTATTCAAATAGTCTCTTAAATTTATTTCTACGAAAAAAAGTATTTAAATTTATTTTTAAATCCTTCCAATTTAAAAATCTTTTACATTCTTTTTTTGAATTTTGTAAAATTATGTGAAATGTTTTTGAATATTTCGATAAAATTCATTTTCCACAATAAAAAAAATATTTGAAATTTTTGTCGGAACCGTAAAAAATTGTTTTATTATCTTGAGAGTTGAAATATTTTAAAAATTTGGAAAATTTTATTTCTTTCGAGATTATTCAAAATTTATAATTTCTTAAAAATTATTTTTTTGTAAATTTAAAATTTTATATAAAAATTAATTTTAATTTGTTGACAATTTTTTTTTTATAGATTTCTCTCCCTGGTTAAAAATTTAACTTTTTTTATGTTTTCTTCTGATTTTTGCGTAAAAAACAATCTTTTCTATTTAAAAATTCAACTATTTGATTAAAAATTAAGTATTATATTGAGAATTAGTCTTTTCTTGGTAGAAATTTATTATTCTGAGTTGAAAATTGATCCTTTTTGTTTACAAATTTTTACCGTTTTGTTGATAATTAAAATATTTTGTGAAAATTCCTCGTTTTTATTGTAAAAAAAATTAATCTTTGTAAAAAAAATAATCTTTTTGATTGAAAATTCCACTATTTGATTGAATTTTCTACTCGTTTGTTTGAAAATTCATTTTCTTTTTTTAGATTCATCATTTTAGTCGAAGAATCATCCCTTATTTGGTTGTAAATTTAACTACTTTGTGGAAAATTCGTTTATTTTTTGCTTGCAAATTGACATTTTTAATCGAAAATTGATCTTCTTGTTGAAAATTAGCCTTTCTTTTAATTAAAAATTCAACTTTTTGGTTAAAAATGAATATTTTTGTTTGAAAATTCAACTATTTCGGATAGAAAATTAAATTATTTGTTCCTTTTTTCCCAAATTTTTATGAGTGCAATTAATGCCTAATCTGGTTGAATTTTTTTCAATTTTCCAATTAGAAATAAAAATTTTGATTTTTTTGAATGAAAATCCAGAAACGGGATCAAAATAAAACCTGAATTTTCAAAAAAAATACATGTTTTTACACCCGAAAAGATCAGTTTCTAACAAAAAATAAAATATTCGCCATTTTTTAAATTAGATTTTTAAATTTTCTGAAAAAAACATTTGAATGAATACTTGAATTTTTAACCAAGTTGTTCAATTTTTTACCAAATTGTTGCATTTTAAAACCAATAGAGAAATTTTCAACAACAAAATTAGTTGATAATTAATTCGTTGAATTCTTAACGAAAAATAGTTTAATTTTTTAATAGAGTTGCATTTTTAATAACAAAAAAAAAGTGAATTTTCAATCTCGTAGATTAAATTTCTACGAAAAAAAGAAGATTTTATTCGATAAATACAATTTTTTAAAATACAATAATTTTTTTACCAAGAAGACTAATTTTTTATATTTAAACAATACGACTTTTCAATAAAATACATGAAATTTCAAACGAATTATTTAATTTCCAAATGGAAAAGTTAAATCTTTTACCAAAAATGGAATGATTAAATTTAAAGTTTAAAAAATTAATTGACAACCAGAGAGATCAATATTTAATTTAAAAAAATTAATTTTTAACAAATAAGTTGAACTTTTAACTAAAAATCTTAATTTTGATATAAAAAAATGAATTTTTAAAACAAAAGTAAATAAATAAAATAACAATGCAGTTAAACTTTTAACAAAGTAGTTGAATTTTCAGCAAAAAAAGTTATTTTTTAACGAAATAGTTAAATTTTAAACAAAAAGGGGTGCCTTTTGGTCAAAATTATTAAATTTTCAACAGAGAAAATGTTTTTAACCTAATAGTATAAATAAAATATATTTAAAAAATTAAAAATATAATAGTAGACTATTTTGAAACTGAAAAAATAGATTCCAATAAGAAAAATTCTATTTTTATGGTTGAAAATTTATTATTTTTGGTTAAAAATTACACTATTTTATTGAAATTTTTTTTTTATTGAAAATTCTTCCTTTTATATTGAGAACTTTTTTTAGGGAATACGACTTTGTTCCAAAATTAAATTTATTTTTAAAAAATCGTCTTTTTGGCTTGGAAATTCACCTTTTTTTTATATAAAAATGCAACCGTTTTGTTGAAAATTATTTTACTTTGGTTGAGAATTCAACTTTTTTGACAAAAATTTTTCTTTTTTTGGTTGAAAATTAACTTTTGATATTCTTTAATTCTTGAACGTTTTTTTTTTTTTTTTATTTGAAATGAAGTCCTTTTTGATTCATAATTTTAGACGAAAAATTAATTTTTTATCTGTTTTAAAATTTAATTTTCTTAATCAACATTTAATTTTTTATTTAGGCTTGAAAAGTGATATTTTTTAGTTGCCGTTTTTAAAATTCATCGATTTTGTTTGAAATTTCTCCTTTTTTTGGTTCAAAAATATCAACTAGTAAATTTTTTGTTGAGAATTCATATTTATTTGAAAATAGAATCATTTTGTTTATAATTCAAGTTTTTTTTTTTATCAAAAAGTAAACTTTTTTCGTCGAAAATTCGTTTTTTTGGCTTGAAAATTCACCTTTTTTAATAGAAACTAAATTTTTAAAAATAAAAATGCAACCGTTTTGTTAAAAATTATTTTTTCTTTGCTTGAGAATGCAACTTTTTTGATAAAAATTCGTATTTTTGGCTTGGAAATTCACCCTTTTTAATAGAAACTAAATGTTTTTTTAATAAAAATGCAACTGTTTTGTTAAAAATTATTTTTCTTTGGTTGAGAACTCAACTTATTTGATAAAAATTCTTCTTTTTGGTTGAAAATTAACTTTTGTGTTGACATTTCATATTTTCGGCTTGAAAATCGAACTTTTTTAAACAAAAAATTCGTGTTTTTGCTTCAAAATTAAACAATTTAGATGATATTTTTTTCTTTCTTGAACTTTTTTATTTCTAAATTAAAATTCCTTTTGTTTGTCGTGTCTAATACTACATTTTCCGTTTAAAATTCATAATTTTAGACGAAAATTCGTTTTTTGGTGTTAATTTATATATTATGTTTATTTTTTTGGTGAAAATATCAACTATTTAATTTTTTTGTTGAGAATTCATATTTATAAGTTGAAAATTGAACTATTTTGTTGAAAATATAAAAATTTCGTAAATGATTCAATTTTTTTTTCGTTAAAAAGTAATCTTTTTTGGTCGAAAATTCGTTATTTTGGATGGAAAATTCATTTTTAATCGAAAAAAAAATCATTTTTTTGGGTTGAAATAAATAAATAAAATAAATAAAAGTCTTTGAGTAGAATTTTCATTTTTCTTGAATATAAATGCAACTATTTGTTTAAAAATTTAACAATCTTATTAAAAAGTCATACTTTTTGGTTGAAAATTCTTTTGTTCTTTTGAAAATTTATATATTTCAATGAAAATGTACTTTTTGTTTTAGTTTAATATTTTGTTGTTAAAAAAAATAACTTAAAACTTTTCTGAATGAATTTTCGACTTTTTAAAGAAAAGCTTTTCGTTTTTTATTTAAAAAATTCATCTTTTTTAGTACAAATTTCACCTTTTTTGGATGAAAATTCAACTATTTTTTTGAAAATTTATCCTTTTGATTTAAATATTTATCTGTTGTAATAAAAACTTATTTTTTTTATGAAAGTACAACTTTTTGGTTGAAAGTTAAACTCTTTCGTAAAAAATTCATAAATTTGGTCGAATTTTTGTTTTTTAATTAAATTGTTTTATCTAAAAATTTAACTGTTTCATTTTTGGATGAGAATTAATATTTTTTAGTTCAAAATACAACTATTTGGTCAAAGTTATTTTCTTTGTCTTATGAAAAATGAACTATTTTTTTGAGAATTTACGTTTTTATTTATAAATCGTCGCCGGAAAGCCGAGAACTTTATGAGACCGGGAAATGGAAGGAAATTTAGTTTTTAGCCGGGGATTTTATAAATTTTTAGAAAAAAAAGAATCGGTCCAACTTTTATTTTAAACGCTTTTTAAATTGTTAGATAAATTTGTGATCTTTTTCAAGTATTATATCATTCAATTTAGAATGCATAATTCGAAAAATTTTCACTTAAAAAATTTTCCATTTTAATTTTTACTTAAAGAATTTTTAATTGCAGTTGGATTTTTTTTTAATTTCAGGAAAAAAGCGAATAATTTTAAAAGACTACTATTTAAAATTAAAAAAATAGTTTAAATTTTAATTTAGGAAGGGTTTAGTTTATAAAAAATTTAGTGGTTTAATGTTTGTAGCTTAAAATTGCTTAAAATGATATAATTTTGAAATTTTTACCTTTATTGATTGATTCTTTAATTTAGAGCATTGAAAATAATAACGTGGATTTATATTTTTGAAACTGTATTTAAGTGAAAATCGTTCAGTTGAAAAGAGTGCTTTTAATTAACAGCTCGCTTTTTATTACTTGAAATGGAAAAATTTCTAGCTGCTGATTTCGACTTTTATCATTTCATCGGTCGTTTTAAAATGTTTTGCGAACCGGGAATTTTTTTCTTTGACTAAAACGGCCAATTATTATTATTTTTTGGCTATTTTGGAAATATTTTTTAATATTCTCTTTAAATTAATTTTTAGGGAAAAAAATTATAAAATTTCCTAGGAATCTTAAGAATATTTTTTTATTTTTTAAAGATTCTTTGAAAACTTCAAAATCTTATTTTGAAATCTACTAATATTCACATTTTGTTTTAGATTTTTTTTGGAAATATTTTCCAATTTTTAATCATTTTTGCTTTTCTGCGAAACTTTTAATCAACTTTAGAATGATTCAATTTTTCCTGACATTTTAAGATAATATTTAAAAAGATTTTAAAAATGGTCCGAAAAAGAATCTCGAAGATTGTAATGTAGATTTTTTTAAATTTCGAAATAAAATTTATAAGCGTTTTTATGATATTTTCAAGGTTTCTGGAGAATAAAAAAGTTTTACTAAGATTGCAGGAAAAGTTTCAAATCAGGTCTTATTCTTAAAATTAAAAAGATGTAAACAATTTTTAAAGATTTCCAAAGTCGTTAAAAAGGTTCTAGAAGATTTTTTGATTTTTTCAGAAAAAAAAATGTCAGGAAAAATCGAATCATTCTAAAGTTGATTCAAGGTTTCGCAAAAATGCAAAAATAATAAAAAAATTCGAGAATATTTCAAAAAATCTAAAAAAAAATGTGGATATTTGTAGATTTCAAAATAAAATTTTGAAGCTTTCTAAGAATCTTTAAAGAATAAAAAAATATTCTTAAAATTCGTAGGAAGCTTTATAATTTTTTTATCTTAAAAATTAATTTGCAGAGAATATTTAAAAAGATCTTAAAAATGGTCCAAAAAGAATCTCGAAGATTGTAATGTAGATTTTTGTAAATTTCAAAATAACATTACAAGCGTTTTTACGAATTTTTAAAGGTTTCAAGATATTAAAAAAGTGTTACTAAGATTGCAGGGAATGTTTCAAATCAGTTTTTATTCTTAAAATTAAAAAGATATAAACAAATTTTTAAAGATTTCCAAAATCGTAAAAAAGGTTCTAGAAGATTTTTTTTATTTTTCTAGAATTAAAAAAAATATCAGGAAAAATCGAACCATTCTAAAATTGATTCAAGGTTTCGCAAAAATGCAAAAATAATTTTAAAAAATCCAGACTATTTCAAAAAATCTAAAACAAAATATGGATATTTGTAGATTTCAAAATAAAATTTTGAAGCTTTCTAAGAATCTTTAAAGAATGAAAAAATATTCTTAAAATTCCTAGGAAGTTTTATAATTTTTGTATCTTAAAAATTAATTTGCAGCGAATATTTAAAAAGGTGTCTAAATTTCTCATTTTTCTTTCCTCATTTTTTTATTTTTGTCCAAAGAGGAAAATTCTTTTCTTTTCTTGGTTTTATTTGCAGGAAACTGTTTTTTTGTTAAATAAATAGTTTGTGATTTTTTAAAATTATGATATCATTCAGTTTAGAATGCGTAATTCGAAAATCTTTCAGTTTAAAAGTTTTTAATTTTTAAGCGTACATTTGAATTTAAAGAATTTTAAAATGCAATTTTAAAGACTTAAACAACTAAAAATTAGAAGCGTTTAAAATCGAAAAATTTTTATAAAAAGCGTTTTTAGTTTATCAACTGTGAATATTATTTAATTAATTATTATTTAAATTGAATTGTCCTTGAATGAAGTTTCAAGACTTTAGGAAAATTTCTTTAATTTATCAGAATTAAAAATAAAATTAACTTGAAAAAAATGTAAAAAATAATATAAATGTTTCAAGATTTTGAAATAAAATTTCGAACCATTTTAAGGATTTTGAAACTGTTTAAAATAAAAATAATTTAATTTTTTAATTAAACAGGGAATTTTCAATTATTTTTTTTGCATATTTATAGTTGGAACTCGAATTTATCTAGAAGAATAATAATTCTGACTTGGAAGCGGGAGTTTACAAATGAAAAAAAATTTCGAGCTAGTACTGGAAATTATCGAAAAGGAACAAAAGTTTGAATTGGAACAGGACATTTTTCTTGGAACGGGATATTTTCGAGAAAAAATTAAATTATGAATTTGATCAGGGAATTTTAAAGAAAGTTCGGGAATTGGAATTTATCCAGGAGAATGACAATTCTCAATGGAAAATTGAATTTTTCAAACAAAATTATTACTCTGCATTGAAGCGAGGTATTTTCTAAAAAAAAATTAAATTATGAATTGGAACAGGGAATTTTGCAAAAAGAATCTAATTCTTACAATGGGTTGACCTGGAATATTTTCGAAACGAATTAAAATTTCGGATACAAACAGAAAAATCTTCAATTTTTAATAAAAAACTAAATAAAACTTAAGAAAAATTTAATTTGGCAGTTTAGCTGCACTTAATTGAAAATTGTTCAGTTGAAAAGTGTTGGTAGCTTCCATTCTATACGTGTAAATTATTGATTGTTTGAATACAAAATTGTTGAATTAAAGAACTTTTTAGCTTTAATTTTCAAGATTTTCATTTGCAGTTCAGTTCGATTTTTTGAATATATAATTGACCGTGAAAAATGTTTGCGAACCGGGAATTGTTTTCTTTGATGAAAAAGGCCACCCTGAATATGGGCCACCTATGTCCCATTTCCTAAACCAACTCTCGAAAAAAACGAAAAAAAAAGAAAGAAGAGTCGTTTGAATTGGGGGTGAAATTAAAAGGTATTGGTATTCCTCAGAGACGGAGGGGCCAACGACAGCAGCGGCTAGCCAGACGAACAGTTCGATCACCACCCTAACGAACATGTGTACCACTCCCGGCAATCCAGGTGCTGGGTTCGGGTACGCCTGGTCGTTCGGTGGGCCTGGTACCGAGACTCGCGAGAACACGCAGAGCGACCTTACGTCGAACATCAGCTATGCGGTCAACAACAACCAGGACCAGGGGTCCAGTCAGAAGATCCAGGTGGACATCAAGCCCGCGAAGGTCGCGAACAGCGCCCACCGTCGACCGATGTTCGCGATGAACGAGAGTTGCCAGCAGACGCCGACGACCCACCATGGCCACACAGGAGGAGCACACAATCAAACGCACGGTACGCACGTGCGAACCAAAAAGCATCACGACGTATTTTCCTTAACCTGCGACAAGGGCGGTTGCAATTGCGACGCCGCCCACCCCACGCCCCCACCTTCTCTATTTCCAAATACTTTAGTTTTTACCACAGCCGACAAGCACGCGATGAGCAAGCACTTCATGACTCCCCTCGGACCGCTCCAGCTGACCGCGGAGGAGTGCAACGAGATCCTGATGAAGAGGGCAGCAGCCGCCTCGAATCAGGCCAACGCCAACAATGTCGCGGCTAGTCAGACCGACACCTCGAGCCACTTTGGCCACGTGCTCACCCACGTCAACACAGCCCAGATTGATACGAAAGTCAAGGCGCAGCAGGACATGGGAAGCCAGGTGCGCGTTCCCAAGGAGCGGCCCTACTCCTGTTCCGAGTGCGGCAAGTCCTTCCTCCTCAAGCATCATCTGACAACGCACGCGAGGGTCCACACTGGCGAGAGGCCGCACATTTGTGTCCACTGTGGCAAAAGTTTCGCGCACAAACACTGTCTACACACTCATCTGCTTCTGCATAGTGCCGAGCGACCATATCAGTGCCGCGAATGTAAAAAGTCCTTCACACTGAAGCACCATCTGGTGACGCACACCCGTGTTCACACGAGGGAGAGGCCCTTTGTCTGTCAGGAGTGCGGCCGAGCTTTTCCTCTCAAGCGCCATCTAGTGACCCATAGCAAATTCCATTCCGGCGAGCGGCCCTTTGTCTGCGAGGAGTGCGGCGAGTCCTTCTCGCAGAAGGACCATCTGACGATGCACTCGCGCTTCCACGGCAGCTTACATCCATTTGTATGCCACGACTGTGGTGCCACCTTCCAGAGAAAGTTTGAGCTTGTCAATCACGGCCGACTCCATGGCCGAGTGCCGCACTCCTGTAATGTCTGTGGCAAGGAGTTTCTGCAGAAGAGAACACTTCTGGCACATATGCGACTGCACACTGGCGAGACGCCCTTTGCCTGCACAGTGTGCGGAGAGGCTTTCCCGAGGAAGGCGGACCTAGTTGCACACTCCAAGATTCATAATAATAATACGGATACTGATGAGAAGTCACTCACTTGCAGGTAATATTCTTCACTTTTTATTTGTTTAGTTAGTTATTTATTTATTTAGTTAATCCAATAATGTGCGCAACAATCGACTTGGCAATTTAAACACAATATGCGAGTATAAAACCTCTGAGTTGATAATTATTTTGCTTCAAACGTGGAATTTTCTATCCTAAAATTCCTGCCTTACAGGCATCGAGAAGAGAGTATAGCTATAGGGGTTCGTGTCCGTGCTAAGTTTCTAGAACATTCTAGATTTTGTCACATTTTGTGCAATTGTGAGAGGCGAATTTGCGTAAACAGTTTCAAGGTTATTCCTTAATTGAGAGAAGAAATAACCTTGAAGCTGTTTACGCAAATTGCTATCTCATAATTTGTGAAATATTATTGTTTTCAATTTGCGTAAACAGCTTTGAAGGTTGTTTATTGTTTGAGAGAATAAATAACCTTGAAGCTGTTTATGCAAATTTATCTCTCACAATTGCGAAATATTATTATTGTGATGAAATCAAGAATGTTCTAGAAGTGTAGCACGGATATGAACCACTGCAGCTATGGAATCTTCTCGATGTCGGCACTTCAAAGTAAATAAAAACTTCTATTTAAGTTTTCATAAACTGATCTTTTTGTTTACAAAAAACTGCCTAATTTGTTGAAGATTCATCTCTTCAGTTGAGAATTGAACTATTTTTGATGAAAATTCGTTTTTTTTTTTTCTTTAAAACTTAGTTAACTGAAAAGTGAACTTCCATTTTTTGTTTAAAATGTATTTCTTTGGCTAAAAACGTAAATATTTTGTTGATTTTTTTCTCCTTTTTGTTTATTTTTGATCTGAAAATTAATCTTCCATTTTTAGTTTAAGATTGACATTTTTAGGTTAAAATTCATTTATTTTAGTTCAAATCTAATTTCTTTAGTTAAAAATTTAACTATTTTCTTGAAAATTAATTTTTTGAACCAAAAACTTCTTGTTTGAAAACTCATCTTTTTGTTCGAAAATTTATTAGTTTGAGGTCAATATTTAACTATTACATTTTTGGTTGAAAATTTATCTTTTTTTAAGTTGAAAATCCATTTCTTTCGTTTAAAATTGAACTATTTTAGTTTTTTTAAAGTTCCGTTTAAAATGGATTTTTTTAACTAGAAAAATGTAACTGTATCATTTTGTATTAAAAATTTGTCTTTCTTTTGTGAAAAATTGATTTATTTCCTGGTGAAAATTCGCTTTTTTGGTAGAAAATTATTTGTTTAAAAAATTCCCTTTTTGACTGAAAAGTCAGTTTTTTCGTTGAAAACTTAAATATTTTGTTAAAACCTTGTTTTTGTTTTTTGTTGAAATTTTTTTTAACTAAAAATATAATTATGTTGTTAAAAATTAAATTTTTCTAATTTGAAAATTTGAAGGATACAGTTTTTTGTTGAATTATTTTCTTAGTTGAAAATTTAATTAATTTCTGGAAAATTCGTTCTTTTTTTGGCAGGAAATTTATTTATTTTAAATGAACATTGATTTTTTTATATAGAAAATATTTTGTTTTCCAATTTTAGCTTGTAAATTCATATTGTTCGAGGCGCGAATTCCTATCTTACCGACTTGGAGAACATTCTGCAGCTGAAGTGGTTCGTGTCTGGGCTAAGGTTCTATAGAATGTTCTGGAAGTCTGTAAGATATTTAGGGTATTTAAGGTGGATGGAAAATATATAGTTCTGATCAGGAGAGCTAAAACAATTGACGGTCTACGTAGAAGCGTATTTTACTTTTAAACTAATGTTGTCTCCTTTTTCTCGAAACGAAAAGAAATTTGCGTAAACAACTTCAAGGTTATTTATTGTCTCAGTTAAGGAATAACCTTGAAGCTGCTTACGCAAATATAAGACAGAATATTTTGCAATTGAAGGAGAGGTATTTGCGTAAACAGCTTCAAGGTTATTTAGTTTATCAGTTAAGGAATAACCTTGAAGCTGCTTACGCAAATATAAAACAGAATATTTTGCAATTGCAGGAGAGGAATTTGCGTAAACAGCTTCAAGGTTATTTAGTTTATCAGTTAAGAAATAACCTTGAAAATGTTTACGCAAATTCATCATTGACAATTGCGCAATATTATTTCAGTTGTTTCCTATTTCTACAGTTTATTTTTCAAGATTTTAAGTCTTATTATCAGTCTAACGAAGTAAAAAAAATTTCAGGGAATGCGGTTTGGGGTTCCAGAATCGGGAAGCTCTAACGTTGCATTTAAGGTTACATTCTGGCGACAGGACGCTAGTAACGGACCTCTGCGGTCTAGCGGCAGCCTTCCAGCAGTCTCCAGGACACTTTCTTACTCCCAATACCTCCGGGACTCACCAGGTAAGTTTTTACAAAAATAAAGCTTCAAGGAAGGCTTCGAACTGCTCTATTTTTCGCTTTTTATCTCATTTTCTCGTTTAAATGATACTAATTTAATTTAAGGTTGAAGGTCGCCAATTTATCTATAAATTATAGGACTAAAATAAATCAAAAGTAAAGTCCAATTTTTTGAACAAATTTATGTTACGCTAAAGTTCTTGCTTTTTTTTTTATTTATTTAGATAACAGGCACTATGAAATACATAATTTTTGTGCTAATAATAAGATTATATTTTAATTTAAAAAGTCCTTTACTTGTTTATATTTATTAATCACAGTGGGCGTGGAAAAATAGGAAAGGTGCGTGGGAAATATGAATGGTGTGTGGGAAATACAAAGGGTACGTGGGAAATGTGCAAGTGTGCGTGGGAAATATTGAGCAGTTTGAAGTGTGCAAGAGATGAAATTAGTAAAATGATGAGACATGAGACTAAGAGAGTAGAATTTCCAGATGAACGGACCGATCGGAACACCAAGTGTGAGTCACATGCACGGTGCGACGCAAACCTCTCCTCCCGTGGGCTCGGGGCCAAAACCAAAGCCCCACGTATGTCCCGACTGTGGTCGCGGCTTCGCACAGAAGCACGGACTCTCGCAGCATCAGCGGCGTCATTCGGACGGCAGTTGTCATATAAGGTCGCACGTCTGCGACAAGTGTGGGAAAGCGTTCTTCCAAAAGAATCACCTCCTGCTGCATCAGCGCCAACATATGGACCCACCACCCAGCATATTGCGCCAGCAGCAGAGACAAGCGGCCCAGGCCGCCGCTCAACAACAACAGCAACAACAGCAGCAGCAACAAAATCAACAGCAGCAGGTTAATAACTAATGAATCAATTATAAATAAATTAATATATTATTATTATTATTATCTTGACCCTCAAATGGCACACTCTAACACAGAATACGTAAACGGTACACTGGTGCGAATTGGCTTTTTTGCAATTTTAATATGAAATCTTGAACATATAATGAACAGCTAGCATATTTTAGACCGCTGCAGGTGTGCCTACGTAAATGCCAACAAAATATTTAAAAATAGGTGCGAATTCGCACTAGTGTGCGAATAAAATATTTTGTCGAATTTTTTCGCGGATTGCAGGCCTCGCGGTCACGACACTATTTCGGACTTTTTTTTAGCGAATATATATATATATATATATATATATATATA
>JAWWLR010000004.1:1812545-1822811 GCA_035041075.1 Acraspis erinacei
ATACAGTAAAGGTTATTGGGAAAGGGGAACGGAAAAGGCAATGGAGGAAATGAGAAAGGGTAAAGGGGAAGAGAAATGGTAAAGGTGTAAAAGGGAGAGGGAAATGAGGAAAGGGGAAAACGAGAAAGGGGAACGTCTGAAAAGTGAAATAGAAGAGGGAAAGGAAGATGAAAAAGGGAAAATGGTGAAATGGAGAACTAAGAGAGATACAGAGAGATTTCTCGATTTAGACCCTGTCTGGTCGTGTGCAACAAACTTCCTTTATCTGCTTCACATGCTTGTTTTCAAGAAGGGTAGGACAAAAAGTATAGTGTGTATCAAGGGCGTAAGGCTATTTTGCCTCGTGTGACTTCCGCCCTCGCTTCGCTCGGGCGGCAAGTACACTCTCGTCAAAATAGCCTGCTTTACGCCCTCGATACACAATGTACTATTATGGTTCAAACATTAAATATTCATTTTTTGGTATAAAATTTGTCCTTTGTTTTTCTTTGTTAAACATTTATTTTTTTCATTTGAAGATTCATAATTTCAGTTTGGAAATTCATTTCTTCAATTGAAAATTTAACTGTTTTGTGAAAAATTCCTACTTTTTTTGGCATTATAATTGATCGTTTTGAATAAAAATTTAACTTTTCTACTTTTAGTTAACAATTTACCTCTTTATTGGAAAATTCAACTAGTTAAATGGAAAATTTTTGATTTTAGATGAAAATCATCTTTTTATTAAAAAATTAAACTATATTGTTTAAAATTTATTTCTTTTGGCTTTAAATCTTATCTTTTTGGTTGAAAAATTAATAATTAGATTTTTGCTTCAAAATTTATCGTTTTAATTAAAAATTAAACTACTTCCTTCAAAATTTAATGACTTTGTTAGGAATTTATTTTTTTGGTTAAAGATGTATAATTTCAGTGAAATTTGATTCTTTTTTTGCTAAAAATTTGGCTTGATGCGTCTGTTATTCATTTCAAATACAAATATTTCTGGTTGAGACATCAAATATTATATTATTAATTTTTTAGTTGAAAATTTATTCCATTTGTGATTGAAAATTTATATTTATTTTAGTGAAAAAATTGGTTGAAGAGTCATAATTTTAGATTTGTTTAAAGTTTAACTACTAAGTTAAAAATAATTTTTTCGATTTAATTCAATTAATCACTTTGTTAAAAAAACCAATTTTTTTGGTTGAAGATTCATCTCTTTCTCTGGAAATTTAATTATTTTGTTAAAAATTCGTTTTTTTATATGTTGTAAATAAACCTTTTAAATGAAAATGTAACTGTTCCAGTTTTGTCTCAAAAGTTCTCTTTTTTGAGTTAAAGATTCTTTTTCTTTTTTGCTAAAAACTAATGTTTTCCATGGAAAATTTAACTATTCGATTTTTTGCTGAGGAATATATATTTTTTTCTTTAAAAATGCATATCGTAATATTTTTTTATCAATTAAAGTCTTAATTACAAGAGTAATCAAAATATTTGATAAATTTTGAAAAAGCGATTGAGAAGCAATATTTTAATTTGAAAAATATCCGGGTTTTTATTGACTCGGTTACTCAATAAGGGAGTGAAACGAAGCCACTTATGTTCCTCGATACAACGGATTTTCCGCTGCCAAGAACTAAACGAAGCACTTTTAGACTGCATCGTAGCAACTTACCTTTAAGCTTCATCGATGCCAACAAAATAGACTATGTTTGGTAATTTTATTAACTTTAAAATTTTGAATTTTAAAATTTTTTCCTTTTTTTCTTTTCTTTAAAAAGTTTTGGGACCACTGAAAAATTCCGAAAAATAAAATTCCCGATACTTTACAATTTCCGAATAGGAAAATTACCGAATAATCAAATTCCCAAATTGGAAAATAACCGAATTATAAAATTCCCGAAAGAAAATTGCTGAATTATAAAATTTCCAAATATAAACAATTACATTATTTTATAAATAAATAAATTTTAAATATATTTTCCGTGGAGAAGTTTATTGTTTGAGAATTTTCAAAGTCGGTAATATTATAAACTGTTCGGGAATTTTATTTTTCGGAATTTCTGAGTCGCCTCGAGAATTTCATTATTCGGGAATTTTCCAATTTGTGAATTTTGCACTATCAGGAATTTAGTTCTTTTTGAATTTTTCAGTCGTCCCGGGAATTTTATTATTTGGGAATTTTGCAATAGGTAATATTAAAAAATTTTCGGGAATTTTATTCTAGAATTTATGTCATCCCGGGAATCTTCTTATTCAGGAATGTTACAGTATTAGGAATTTTATTTTTCGGAATTTTTCAGTCGCCTCGGGAATTTCATTATTCGGGAATTTTACAATTTGTGAATTTTGCATTATCAGGAATTTAGTTCTTTTTGAATTTTTCAGTCGTCCCGGGAATTTTATTATTTGGGAATTTTCCAATAATATATAATAATAATAAATAATATATATAATAATAATAAATATATAATATAAAATTTATATATATATAATTTATATATTTTATTTTGTTTTATTTTTTTTTATTTTATTTATTTTTTTATATATTTAATTTATATATATAATATAATAAATATATAATAATAATAATAAAATAATATTATAAGCTATTCCAGAATTTTATTATTCTGGAATTTTTAAATTCGGGAATTTGACAGTATTGTGAATTTTATTATTTGGAGTATTTCAGTCGTCACGGAAATTTCACTATTCGGAAATTTGCCAATTCGGTAATATTATAAACCATTTGGGAATTTTATTATTCCTGGATTTTTCCATTCAGGAATTTCACAGTATCGGGAATTTTATTTTTCGGGATTTTTCAGTGATTCCGGGAATTTTCCAATTTTTGAATTTTACATTATCGGGAATTTAGTTTTTTCGCATTTTTCAGCCTTCCCGGGAATTTTTTAATTTGTAAATTTTCCAATTCGGTATTATTATAAGCTATTTCAGAATTTTATTATTCTGGAATTTATCAGTATTCGGAATTTTATTATTTGGGGGTTTCCAGTCGTCGCGGAAATTTTATTATTCGGAAAATTTTCAAATCGGTAATATTATAAACTGTTTTGGAATTATATTATTCTAGAATTTTCCAATTCGAAAATTTCACAACATAGGGAATTTTATTTCTCGGGATTTTCAGTCCTCCCGGGAATTTAATTACTCGGGAATTTCATAATTTGGAATTTTTCCAATTCGGTAATATTATAAACAGTTCAGGAATTTTATTATTCTGGAATTTTCCAATTCGGAAATTTCAAAGTATTAGGAATTTAATTTTTCGGGATTTTTCAATCATTCCCGGATTTTTATTATTCGGGAATTTTCCAATTTGGTAATTTTAAATTCTCGGAATTTTATTTTTCGGGATTTTTCAGTCATCCCGGGAATTTTCCAATTTTTGAATTTTACATTATCGGGAATTTAGCTTTTTCGGATTTTTCAGTCCCGGGAATTTTTTTATTTGTGAATTTTCCAATTCGGTACACTTATAAGCTATTTCAGAATTTTTTTATTCTGGAATTTATCAGTATTGGGAATTTTATTATTTGGGTTTTTCCAGTCGTCACGAAGAATTCATTATTCAGAAATTTATGAAATCGGCGATAGTATAAACTATTTGGGAATTCTATTATTTTGGAATTTTTCAATTCGGGAATTTCACAGTATCGGAAATTTTATTTTTCGGGATTTTTAAGTCATCTCGAGAATTTTCCAATTTGTGAATTTTACATTATCGGGAATTTAATTTTTTAGGGTTTTCCAGTCGTCACGGAAATTTCATTATTCGGCAATTTTCCAAATCGGTAAGATTATAAACTGTTTGGGAATTCTATTATTTTGGAATTTTTCTATTCGGGAATTTTATTTGGCGGGATTTTTCCGTCATCTCGAGAATTCCATTATTCAAGAATTTTCCAATTTGTGAATTTCACAATATCGGGAATTTTAATTTATTTCTTTTATTTTTCAGTCGTCCCGGGAATCTTATTATTCGGAAATTTTCCAATTCGGGAACTTTACAGTAATGACAAGTTTGTTTTCTAGGAATTTTCAGTCATCCCGGGAATTTTCCAATTCGGTAATATTATAAGCTGTTCCGGAATTTTCAAATTCGGAAATTTTAAATTATGGGGAATTTTATTTTTCGGAATTTTTTAGTCGTCCCACGAATTTCAATATTCAGAAATATCCGAAGTCCGTAATATTATAAACAGTTCAGGAATGTTATTATTCTAGAATTTTCTAATTCGGAAATTTCACAGTATAGGGAATTTTATTTTTCGGAATTTTCAGTCCTCCCGGGAATTTCATTATTCGGGAATTTCCTAATTTGGAATTTTTCCAATTCGGTAATATTATAAAGAGTTCAGGAATTTTATTATTCTAAAATTTTCCAATTCGGAAATTTCAAAGTATTAGGAATTTTATTTTTCGGGATTTTTCAGTCCTCCCGGGAATTTCATTATTCGGGAATTTTCCAATTTAAAAATTTTACTGTATCAGGAATTTTGCTTTACGGGATTTTTCAGTCGTACCGGGAATTTTATTATACTAGAATTTTCTAATTCGGAAATTTCACAGTATAGCGAAATTTTATTTTTTGGGATTTTTAGTCTTCCCGAGAATTTCATTATTCGGGAATTTCCTAATTTGGAATTTTTCCAATTCGGTAATATTATAAACATTTCAGGAATTTTATTATTCTCGAATTTTCCAATTCTGAAATTTATTAATTATGTATTTGTATGTATTAGGAATTTTATTTTTCGGGATTTATCAGTCATCCCCGGATTTTCATTATTCGGAAATTTTCCAATTTGATAATTTTATATTCTCGGGAATTTTCTTTTTTTGAGATTTTTCAGTCGTCCCGGGAATTTCATTATTTGAGAATTTTCCAAATCGTTAATATTATAAACTATTTAAGAATTTTATTGTTCTGGAATTTTTCAATTCGGGAATTTAATAGTATTGGGAATTTTATTATTTGGAGTATTTCAGTCGTTACGGAAATTTCATTATTCGGAAATTTGCCAAATCGGTATCCAATTCAGGACTTTTATTATTCTAGAATTTTCCAATTCGGAAATTTCACAGTATAGGGAATTTTATTTTTCGGGATTTTCAGTCCTCCCGGGAATTTCATTATTCAGGAATTTTCCAATTTGAGAATTTTACAGTATCAGGAATTTTGTTCTTTGGGATTTTTCATTCGTTCCGGGAATTTTGTTCTTTGGGATTTTTCAGTCGTTCCGGGAATTTTATTATTCTAGAATTTTCTAATTCGGAAATTTCACAGTATAGTGAAATTTTATTTTTCGTGATTTTCAGTCCTCCTGGGAATTTCATTATTAGGGAATTTTCAAATTTGGAATTTTTCCAATTCGGTAATATTATAAACAGTTCAGCAATTTTATTATTCTAGAATTTTCCAATTCGGAAATTTCATAGTATTTGGAATGCTATTTTTCGGGATTTTTCAATCATCCCCGGATTTTCATTATTCGGGAATTGTCCAGTTTGGTAATTTTACATTGTCGGGAATTTTTTTTTTGTTGAGATTTTTCAGTCTTCCCGGGAATTTCATTATTTAAGAATTTTCCAATTCGTTAATATTATAAACAGTTCGGGAATTGTATTATTCTAGAATTTTCAAATTCGGGAATTTTATTTTTCGGGATTTATCAGTCGTGCCTGGAATTTCATTATCATAGAATTTTCCAATTTGGCAATATAAAGTGTTTGGGAATTTTAAAATTCAGTAATCTTACAGCATTGGAAATTTCATTTTTCGGGATTTTTTAGTCGTCCTGGGAAATTCATTATTCAGGACTTTTCCAAAGGACGGCTAAAGAATCCAGAAAAAAATTCCCAATGCTGTAAAATTCGAAAGCAATAAAATTCCCGAATGATAACATTCCGGAATAATAAAATTCCCGAACTGTTTATGATATTACCATATTGAAAAATTCCCGAAGAATGAAATTCCTGGGACCAACTAAAAAATACCGAGAAATAAAATTCCCGAATGATAAACTTTTCAAATAGAAAGATTCCCGCTTTGAATAATTTCCGAATAATACAATTTCCGAACAGTTTATACTATTGATGAATTGGAAAATTCCCGAATAATGAAATTATCGAGACGAATGAAAAATCCCGAAAAATAACATTCCCGATACTGTAAAATTCCCTAATAATAAAATTCCCAAATCATAAAATTCTCGAATTGGAAAATTTCCGCATCTTATTTTTCTTTCCCCCCCACCCCTCGTCCACCCCTCCCCGTCTCTTCCTCAAACCTTTTATTTTTCTGCTCTTTTTATTTATCATATATCTGAATGTAGTCCTTTTTTCTCCTATATTCTTTTCCACCACTTTCCCCGTTTCAGTATTTTCATCATTCCTTTCTCACTTTCTTCTTCATCTCTTCACATTTATCATCCCATCCACTTCTACCCGCTTTTTACAAAATTCTTTTTCGCTTGTTCAGAAATCCTTATATTTTCGGATGGGTGCCCATCCGTCTGAAGTACTTTTTCCCGTGAAGGGAATCAAAGAAAATAGGAGTGTGAGGAGGATAGAAAGCAAGGTAGAGGAAGCAGATAAAGTAGGGAAAGTGTGAGGTGAAGTAGTATGGGAAGTAAGTGAAGGATATATATATATATATATATATAGTTTGATGTGATGTGGAAAAGTGATAGTAGGAGTAGGGAGGGGACCTAGGGAAGGTAGAGTAGATAAATTAATGATAGGGTAAGTAGAGGAGGGGATTGGAAGAAGTTGGGAGAGCATACATCATGGAAGAGATAGGAATTAGGGGAGCGGTAGAATAGGTTTAAGGAGAAGTAGGGAGGGTTTGGAGGAGTTTTTATGGAGGATTGTATGGGGTGGAGAATGGGAGAGCGGTCAGAGGAAAAGCAGTTAGGGAAGGGATTTACCGTGATTTGGGTGAGGGAATTAAGGTAATTTGGAGGAGGGAAAACACGGGATGAGAATTAGGGGAAGTGATGAGGAGTGGCGGAGAAGGGATGGAATCGTGGAAGGGGGAGTACGTAAAGAAGAGGGAATTAGTGAATGCGTGAAGAGGATAATAATATATAATCTGATAGGACTGCATAGGATAGGATAAAAAAGGACAGCATAAGTTAGAAAAGTAGAGAGAGGGTGAGTGATAAGGGAGAGGACACATTGTAACGACTCAATAACCCTAATTACTTTGACAAAATCTTTTCATCATATTATTTCCATCTCTTCGATATTCTTGACCTTTAGTTTAAGCTGCTCTTTTATTTATTTATGAAATTTAAGGAATTCAGCGAACTTGACCTATATTTGGAATGAATGAATCATGAATGAATGAAATATTAAAATTAGAATAATAAAATGAGCAGAAAACTGGTTTAATCTTTCCCTTAAAACAACGCCAACAAGGCGAGTGATTGACATTTCAAGCTTTCTGAACGATGTTCACTTACGTCTCGTAGAAGAGTCTCAAGAGACTCTTTAAGTATCTAACAAGCCCGAGAGAATCTTCGCGATTTTTTTTTATTTCCATTTTGAAACGAGATAACAGGATGTGAAAAAGAAACTAGACTTACACTCTCATTATAATAAGAAGGTATTAGTTTTAGGCAACAACTGACAATATGGCGGATTTCTTTATATGTCCGTCTGTCTTTTCCTCTTATTATTTATTTATATTATGATTATTAAATAATTTCTTTTCAAGGAGGGGAAGTGATGGGAAATTATGGGAGGGAAGCAGGAGAAGTGAGGAGAGGGAAAACAGATGTCGTCAATCGGTAACAGTTTCCCGGGCTTTTTTTCCACAAAAATAAAAAGTTTTAAAAACTGAATTCGGAGATGCTATAAAATATCATAACGGACATCCCTTGACTCTTTTTTGAGGGATAACAACAACAAAATTTAGTTTTTAAAAATAAAATTGTATGCACGTGCATTATTTTTAGGTTAGGGTCGTTTTTCTGTTCTCTGTCATTCCGATAATGTAGATCTCTGTCGTACCGATGCTGTCGGTAAGCGCTCAAGAATAATTATGGGAGAGAATTGTAACATACATAACCTCAAAATACACACACGAACACATCAAATTTAGCAAAATAAATTTCTTTTGAATTAACCTTAACCTTAAATTAACTTTTGAATTAATTAAGTAAAAAATCATTATTATTCTAGGAAAAAACGCCGGGGAAATCTAACAATTAATAAATCGATACTAATTCCTAAGCGCCATACAAATTAAATAAATTTAGTAACATTCAAATTTTTTGTTAGCATTTTCGCTATCATTTCCAAAATTTTTAAGACCAAATATTTATTATTCTAGGGAAAAAAGCCAGGAGAACCTACAACTATTAAAATCGATAATTTTCTAAGTATATCACATGCCCCTAACTGAAAATATATCTATTCTATTTGTTTTTAAATATTGATATTTCTAAGATTAAAATTTACGTCTATTATTAATAATCCGCCTTTTTGGCAGAAAATTATTATACTTGATTAAAAATTCAATTTTTTTATTACAACTTCCAATATTTGGGCTAAAAATAATCTACTATGAAAAATTGTTTTTTTTGTTGCTAATAATTTATTTATTTCAACTACAAATTTAACTAGGCTATTTTTTATTGTAATTTTTTTTTTAAGTTGAAAATTTATGTATTTCTGGTGCAAAATTAATATTTTTCCTTAAAAATTTATCTTTTTAGTTGAAAATTCCTTTTTTTGTTTTAAAATTATTTTTCTTCACTGAAAATTTAACTTCCATTTTTTATTGTAATTTCATTTTATCTAGTTGAAAATTTGACTTTCTGTAGAAAATTATTTATTTTTTGGTCGGAAATGCAAGATTTTAAGTTAAAAGTTCATTTCGCAGGTTGAAAATTTAACAATTTTTTTTAGCTTACTTTTTTTGCTAAAAAATTATTGTTTGAAATTGAAAATGTAACTATTCTATTTTTTATTAAAAAATAATCTTTTTCATTTGAATGGTCAACTATTTGGTTAAAAATTCACATTTTTTTTTTGAAAATTAATCTTTTTCGGTAGAAAATTAATCCACTTGGTTACAAATTATTGCTTTTGTTACAAATTTAACTATTCGATTCAAATTTGATCTGCTTTGTTTAAAATGAAATAATTTAGTTAAAAAGACTACTTTTTGGTTGAAAAGTCAACTTTCTTTTCAAAATTTGTATTTTCGGTTAAGGATTCCAATTTTTTTTAATTAAGCTTTTTTGTAGAATTCAACTATTTTTGACTTGAAATAAAATTTTTTTTTCGTTAAAGAATCAATTATTACACTTTTGGTTCAGAATTTCTTGTTCCAAAATTTGGTAAAAAGTGAATTTTTTAGTTTAGGATTCATCATTAAGTATTTGTTTAAAAATTAATTTTTTTGATAAAAAGTTAATTTTTCAAATTGAAAATTTAACTACTTAATTCTTTGTGGAACAATTATCCTTTTGAGTTAAAAAATTATCTACTAGTTTGAAAATTTAAATATATTTTCAAAAATTAATTTTTTTGGTAAAAAGTTAATTTTTGATCTTGAAAATTTAACTCTTTAATTTTCTGTGAAATATATCCTTTTTAGTTTAATACAAACTACTTGGGTGAAAATTTATATTTTTTATTTGAAAAATTAACTATTTTGTTTAAAAATAGTTGCTTTTGGTTAAAAATATATTTTCTCTCTGAAATTACCGATTGCAGTTGAAGATTCATCATTTTAGTCGAAAAAATCCTCTCTTGGGTGGAAAATTAATTTTTGTTAAGATTCGTTGTTTTTTGGTTGAAAATTTATTTTTGAAATGAAAAGAACCATTTCCAGTTGATGATTCATCAATCTATTTAAAATTCAACTTCTTGGTTCAATATTTAACTATTTTGTTAAAAATTCGCTTGTTGAAAATTCTCTATTTTTATAGTTTTAGATGAAAATTTGACTATTACTGTTGCAGATTTATCTTTTGGTTACAAAATTAAATATTTTATTGAAAAATCGTTGTTAGTTGGCTAAAAATTAGTTTTTGAATTAAAAATTTATACTTTTCTTTTGAAAATTCAACTAATGGATTGAAAATTTATCGTTTTTAGTCGAAAATTTATCTACTTCGTTGGAATTTTATGTATTTGATAGAATAGTACATTGTGTATCAAGGGTGTAAAGAAGGCTATTTTGACGAGTGTGAACTTGCCGCCCGAGCGAAGCGAGGGCGGAAGTCACACGAGGCAAAATAG
>JAWWLR010000004.1:1858521-1868909 GCA_035041075.1 Acraspis erinacei
ACCACCCTAATGTCCACTTACTGACAGATGTATACACTTTTTTTATTAATTTTTTTTCCGTGTTACGAAGAATGAACGTGTTTTGTTGAGTGCTTCAAACGCGTGTGCACTAACTATTCAGCCTAGCATAAAGAAAAACAACAAGCCGGACGGGTTTTAAATTCGAAAAAAATATGAAAACAAAGCTGCCACCCATTTATTCAAGAGAAGCTTCCCTCCGCTTCGTGACTTTTGCGTTCTATCTCCTCAGTTCTATTTCTTATTGCTCTCTTTTTTTTCTTCCGGCAGATTATACTTCCACAGGAATTGTATTGCTGTGACCTTAACTCACCACTCGACTTTCTCATTAATTTTTTTTACATTTCCTCCTTTATCAATTTATTATTTACAGTTCTTGATGGAATCGTAAATGGAATTTCAATTTTTGCTTTATTAAAATCAAATAATTAATGAAAAATAAATTGTTTAAAAATAACTTTTGGTAAATTTAAATAATTGTTACATCACTTTAGATAAAAAGTTTTTTAAAAAATTGGGAATTTCAGAAAGAAACTCACAACTTTCTAGCTTTATTCTTAGAAAATATTATTACAAATAATAAATTGTTTAATTTATTATTTTAGTTAAATTGTCTCATTTATTATTTTAGTTAAATTGTCTCATTTATTTTTACGCTCGAAATAAAAATTTGACGCAACGTTGGAAAAGTAAAAAAACTCAAATTTCTAGCATTATTCTAAGAATGTATTCTAATAAATAATAATAAATTGTTTAAAAAATAATTTTTATCTACTTTAATTGAAAAAAGGGTTAGAAATATCAAGAAAAACTGCCACTTTCTAGAATTATTCTGGGAACAATTTTTATAAATTAAAAATTGTTGAACGAATTATTTTTTAAATTCTATTAACTCATTTATAAAAACTAATAACTAAGAACTTGAAAAGGAAATTACTACAGATAATAATAAATTATTTAAACAATTAGTTTAGTTAACCTTGATCAATTTTAAGTAAAAAGTTATAAAAAATTCTGAAAGTTTCAAATCAAATCTCAACTTTCTCGCATTGCTTTAAAAGAAAATAGTTATAAACAATAAAAAATGATTTAAACAGAAAATTTTTTAACTTGTATTTATTATTAACTCATTCAAACTTAAAAGTTAAGACAAAGTTGCAGAATTAAGAAAATGCAGCTTTAAAGCATATTATGAGATAATATTGTTATAAATAAGAGACAATTGTTTAAAAAATAATTTTTAATAACATTATTGTTTATTATATTACTGCAAGGCAAAAGCAAAAAAAGGTTTGAAATTCCAGAAAAATTACAACTTTCTAGCATTTATCTAACAAAATATTGTTATAAATAATAATTAATTTTTCAACAAATATTATCTCTAACATTAATTTATTTTTTACTTGTGCTAACTAAAAAGTCGGTAAGAAGTTATAAATTTCGAAAATAACCATAATTTTCTAACATTATTCTAAAATAATATAGTTATAAATTACAATAAATTGTTTAAAAAATTATTTTTGTTAAGTTGATTTAAATATTACATCCATTTGAATGAAAAGTTGAGAGAAGTTAGAAATTTCTGAAAAAATAACAACTTTTTAGCTTTAATGTAATAAAATGTTGTTATGAATAATAATAAATGAGTATAAAAAAATTGGTTTGGAAAATTTGATTATTTATGACCTTAATTTGAATTAAAAGGTGAAAAAGTTTGAAACTTTCAGAAGAAAACTGCAACTTTCGAGTATTATTTTAAGAAAATATTGTTTTATATAATAATAAATTGTTTAAACAATTAGGTTTTTAATTTTATAAAATTATCACCTGATTACAAGTGAAAAATGTTTATAATTTGAGAAAAATCGGCAACTTTCGAGCATTAATTTAATATAATATTGTTATAAATAATAATAAATTGTTTAAAGAATTAGGTTTGTGAATTAAAAGTGATAAAAAAGTCGTAAATATTAAAAGAGTCAAAACTTTCTAGAATTAATCTAAAAGCATATTAATATGAAAAATAATAAATTGTTTAAACAACTGGGCTTTTTAACATTCATTAATTAATTTCTCGTTCTCACTAAAAATTTTAAATAATGCTGAAAAATTGAAATAACGCAAATTTCTGCTTTTATTTGAAGCGAGTACTGTTATAAATAATAATAAATTATTTAGACAAATTATTTTTGTTAACTTTGATTTTTACATCCTTCCTAACAAAAAGTTGAAAAATGCTGAGAAAGTTTTGAAAATACCACCAATTTCTACCTCTATTCTAAGAAAATATTGTTATAAATAATAAATTGTTTAAATAACTGTGTTACCTTTCAATAATTATGTCTTTGTTCTAAGTAAAAATTTAAAACGGTGTTGAGAAATATTATAAATTGTTTAAACAAAAAAGTGTTTGTATAATTTAGAATAAACAAAAAATTAAATTAAATCTTGTAATTTATTCAGTCAAAAGGATCTATGAAAAATGTGACAAAAAAAGTAATAATAAATGCCAAATATTCCGCAAAACTCTTCCTGTGCTTTGATGGGGTAGTTTTTGGACGCCATAAAAGAGATTCGAAGGGGGTGAAAAAAAATTAATTAAAGATTTGTAACCCTTGAAGCATTTTCATCAGATAATGAAACTATGGCCTAAAATTTATTTATTTATTATCCAAGAGATGAGTAAAAATAAAAAATTAATTTTAAAAACACTTATTAATTTCTTAGAACCTACAAAATGGGAAAGCCAGAAAAAATTCGATCCATTTAATGCATGTTGCAGGTTGTCAGGTAGGCATGTAAAATTTCCAGGATGAGAAAACTCCACAGGGGTCGATCTTGCGTGACGGGAAATATGAATACCTCTGTAGCAAAACATGGCAGATTGGTGGACGAGGGTTTAAAGGGTGTATGGGAGTTGTGGGAGAAAATAGGGTGGTTTGAGTGGCAGCCACTTATTATTATCGGATATTCAGCTCCGAGGCGCGTTGAGGTTGAAGCTAGTGCCAATATCCGGTAATATGCACAAGCCCAGTTTTACCAACCAACCAACATTCGGTCAGTGCCACACTTTTCCCCCTCCTCCTCTCCAGCCTTCCACCCTTCCACCCAACGCCCCCTTCCCACCACCTCGACCGCCAAACCCACCCTTACTCGTTTTATCTCGCAGCATCTGCGGTGACACTGCATGCGACTCACAGGTTCGGAACTCTGTTTCCGACTCCAACTTTTACTCCAACTGTGAATTTCATTTTCCTCCCGTTTATTACTCTGTCCTCCAGGACCACCTCTTTCTTTCTCTCTCCAATTATCCTTTCCCTTCACTCCCTCTCTTCTTCCGTTCCCTTTTCCCTCTCCCTCTCTCTTTACGGCTTATCTCTCTTTCCATTTTTATTTTCCATGTCCCTTCCATACACCTTTTGCCTCTTACATTTTCTCAGTCATCCACTGACTTAATATCTGTCAATTCTATCTTTTATCTTTCCTTTCTCTTATCACTTCTTCCTTTTCCCTATTACATTTAATTTTCCTTTCGCTTAACTCTTCCCGGAATTCTTAGACTTAACCCTTTCTCTTAAATCTTTCACTTAATTCGTCCCTGAACATGTTCACTTACCTCTTTCCATCCCTTTTACCTTAACCATTTCCCTTAACTCTTTTTATTAACCTTTCCCTTAACTCTTCCCGGAATTCTTTCACTTAACCCTTTCTCTGAACTCTTTGACCTACTTCGTCCCTGAACACGTTCATTTACCTCTTTCCATCCCTTTTACATTAACCATTTCCCTTAACACTTTTTATTAACCTTTTCCTTGTCCCTTTCCCACTATCCCTGTATCGCTACTGCTCCTTCTCTCCCTCTCCCTTTCCATTGTTATTTTCCATTCCCGTCTTATTCTGTCACATTTTCTCAGTCATACTGGCTTAATGTCTGTCATCTCTTTCTTCCTTCTTTCCTTTCTTTTATCACTGTACCCTTTTATCCTATTCAATTCGATTTTCCTTCACCTTAACCCATTCCCTTAAATCTTCAAGGAATTCTCTCATTTGATCCTTTCTCTGCAATTTTTCACTTAACTTTTTTCCTTAACTTACGCTCCACCCCTTCCCTTAACTCTTTCCATGAACTGTTTCCCTTTCTCGTAACCCTTTTTTATCTCTTTCCCTTAATCCTTACCCCTAAACCTTACCCTGAACCCTTTCCCTAAATTCCGTTCTCTTATCAATAAGTATTCCCATTTTTGACTCTCTTCCAGCATTCTACCCTAACACCCACTCTTGTTCCTCTTAACGCGCAGCATCTGTGAAGAGACTAAATGCGGCTCACAGGTCCGGAATTCTGTTTTCCGCTCCAACTTTACCCCAACTTTGAATTTCATTTTCAGCTCGTTTATTACTCTTAAGTGTTTCACAAAACTTTCAACTAACTTCCTGTACTCGTGAGACAAATTGAAGAGCTTGTTATTTATATTTTTACACTGCAGTTCTGGTTCTTGAAGCAAAGAAGAATTGTAATTTAAATTTACTTTTCAAGCGATTTTTGTCTTGTATTCTCCTATTCAACTTTGATTTAGTTCCCAGGCCACCCTAGAAAAACCCACAGTTATGTGACCTTTTTAGGCCTGTCTGGGCCACCCTAAAATTGAGCGCCCCTTTTTAGGCCTCCTCAGGCTAACCTAAAACTGACCGTATCTTCTTAGGTTTACCTAGGCCGCCCTTAGAATTGGCCAAAGTTTTTTAGTTTACCAGAAAATGTGTTGTTCTTTTTATTCTGCCTTAGGCCGCCATAAAATGTATTTTCCTCTTTAGGCCACCCTGGGCTATCCTAAAATTAGCCGTTCTTCTTTAAACTACCCTAGCCAATCCTACAAATCATTGCTCTTTTCACGCTGTTCTGAGCCACCCTAAAATTGACTGACCTTTTTCAGGCCACCCTAGGGAAACGTAAAATTAGACGAAAGACAATTTTTTTCAAAAAAGTCTAGAACCTTCACTGTTGGTCAGATTTTCCATTATCTTCATTATAATAATTAATTTAATTATTACAAACAAATTAATTTATTTATCTTATTTACCTTATTTAAAAAATAAAGAAAATCTTAAGTTCTTGCCAATACTTAAAGTTATATTGAAGAAAAGTTTTCAATTAGCAAGATTTTTTTTCCATTCGTTTGGTTTTGATTTTTAAATCTGCACTGGAGAAATGAACGAATCAATGAGTTGAGCGAGCAATCAAATCTCGTGAATTAAATGAATTTGCCGAATCATTGAATTTTACGAATCTGCCAATTTTAAAAAAACTGTCCCTATTAACTCTTCAAATCTCATCATCAAAAGGTTGAGTATTTTCCGTTCTGGTTCTGTTTTACATTTTAGTAATAAAAGTTAAAGAATGAAAAGAATAATTTGGGACAATTAACGTTTAACTAAAATTTCTAATTTTCCTTATACTTTCCCCTTCTCCGTATTAAATTTCCATTTTCTTTTACCTTGTCCTTTCCCCTTTTTCTCTTCACACCTTTCGAATTATCCTCTCCCTCCCTCTCTTCTTTTTCTCATTACTTTTCCCTTTTTTATTACATTTCCTTTCCCTGCCCCTTGTATTTTTCTTTTTTACCCCTTCCTTTTAACGCTTTCCTTTAAAATATTTCTTCAACCATGCTCCTCTCCGATTTTTCTTATTCCGTATTCCTTTTCCTTTGATTTTCTTCTTACCCCTTTTCGTCTTCCCTTTTTCCTATCCATTTCCTTAGCTCTGAACCCTTAACCCTTTTCCTTAACCTTTTGCCTGTACCATTCCTTTTACTACTTTTTCCTTTTCCTTAATCCCCTGCCTCTTCTCTTTTTCATATTACTTCTACCTTTCTCACAACCTTTTCTGTCTTACTTTTTCTATTTTCTTTTCTCCTATTTCTCCTTACACCTTTCCATTTTTCCTTTATTTTTAACTTTCATTTTCTCTTTTCCTTTACCCTTTCTCTTAATCTCATCCTTTAAGCCATTCTCTTAACCCTGTCCCTCCCAAAATTTACTTCATACTTTTCCTGTCCCATTTAAAAAACAATTTTAAAAAACTTTCCCTATTAAATCTTCAAATCTCCTAATTAAGAGGTTGAGTATTTTCCGTTCTGGTTATGTTTTACATTTTAGTAATAAAATTTAAAGAATACAAAGAATAATTTGAGACAATTAACGTTAAACTAAAATTTCTAATTTTCCTTATTACTTTCCCCTTCTCCTTATTAAATTTCCATTCTCTTTTACCTTGTTCTTTCACCTTTCTCTCTGTACCCCTTTCCAATTATCCTCTTCCCCTCTCTCTTCTTTTTCTCATTACTTTCCCCTTTTTTTATTACATTTCCTTTTCCTGCCTCTTGTATTTTCCTTTTCCATTTTTTTACCCCTTCTTTTTAACGCTTTCCTTTAAAACATTTCTTTAACCATGCCCCTCTCCGATTTTCCTTATTACTCTCCGTATTCCTTTTCTTTTGATTTTCTTCTTACCCTTTTCTTTCCGTCTTCCCTTTTCCTTTTCCTATCCATTTCCTTAGCTCTGAACCCCTCCACTTGCCCCTTTTCCTTAACCTTTTTCCTGTAACATTCCTCTTATTACTTTTTCCTTTCCCTTAACCACCTGCCTCTTCTCTTTTTCATATTACTTCTACCGTTCTCACAACCTTTTCTGTCTTACTTTTTCTATTTTCTTTTCCCCTATTTCTCTTAACACTTTTCCAATTTTTCCTTTATTTTCAACTTTCATTTTCTCTTTTCCTTTACCCTTTCTCTTAATATAACCCTTTAAGCCAGTTTCTTAACCGTGTCCCTCTCCAATTTTATGTCATACTTTTCCTGTTCCTATTTTACTTTCCATTTGCCTTTTTCTTATTACTTTCCCCTTTCCCCTAACTCTCCCCTGTAATCCCCTTACTCGAATTTTTCCTTTTCTTTTCCATTTCCTGAACCTTTTCCAGTGTCTACTTTTCATTCATTCCCATATTCTCTTAACCCTTTCCTAAATTCTTTGTATATCTCTCTACGTTCCTCTCCCAATTTCTTATTACTTCTTAACTTTTTTCTTACACTTCCTTTTCACTTTAATTTTTCATTCCTCGTTTCCTTCCCTTGTTCTTCATTTTTCCACTTTCCTTTCCCTTTTTTATTTTTACTCCTTTTCATTTTCACTTTCTCTTCACCTTTTATTTTACCTCTTTCTTAACTCTCTCGGTCTCCTCTTTTTCCTTTATTCTTGTTCTCTTTTACCCTTTTCATTTTGCCTTTCTCTTTTATTTTCTCTTTCCGCTAACCCATTTCTTTCTCTATATTCTTTTCCTTGATTCGTTCTCTTTTTCTTTTTTTCGTTACCACTTTCCATTTTCTAGTTCTCTTCCCCTTTTATTTTCCCTCCAATTAACCCTTTTCTTTAAACCATTTCCTTTACCCTATGCCTCTCTGATTTTTCGTATTGCTTTTCCTTTTCCTTTCTCCAATTTCTTTTCCCCTTCCCTTTTGCTTTCTTATTTTCCTTTTTTCTTTCCCCTTTACACGTTTCCCTTGTCATTTCCTCTGTTTCTTTTTAACTCATTCAATTTCTCCCTGTCTCTTTAATTTTCATTACTCTTACCATTCCCCCCCCCCTCTCTCGACCTCTTTTAATCTTCAAACAATAATTCTCTCCGCCAATGGCAGATTTGTGCTGGCAACCTATTTTTCATAAATAAAAAAGTAAAAACGAATATTTGTAGAGATTAAACGTGCATAGGCATATTTAAATATTGAATATTCATTCGTATATAGACAGCGCAAAATTTCGAGTAATAATTCAGGGAGTGGAAGGTTTTGAGTAATTGAATAACAGAGAGGCAAGATGAATAATAGTTCATCAGCGAGAGATCTTTTCTTTTAAAATAAATTCGCGGATTTGGTCACGTATTCTTGTAAAATTCAATTACAAGTTTATTTGAATAATTGCTTACAAAAAAAACGGACCAGAACTGAAGAATTTTTTTATAACGCTCTTTTGTATCATTTTTCACCTTAGAATTTACGTTGGTCAATTTAAAATTGTTTGAACTCATTTTTTTTTAGAATCTCGCATATTTAGTCAATTATTCTTGCAAAATTCAATAAAAGGTTTATTTGAATAATTGTTTAAATGAAAATTATAAAGAAAAATAAAGATTTAAAAAAAAATCGAATTACTTTCAAAGATATTTAGAAGTTTTGAAAAATACAAAAATAATTTTTTATTTAAAAAGATTTCAATAAATTTAAAATAAAACGTAGATTTTTTAAGACTTAAAACAAAAATCTTAGAAGTTTTTTAAGAATTTTGAACGGTTTCGAGAGAATAAAAAAATGTATTAAGATTTCTGGAAAAATTTTGAATAATTTTGTATTTAAAAAAAAATTTATTGTAAGAGAATATTTAAAAAGATTTCAAAACATACGAAAACATTTCCAAAATTCTTAAAAACGAATCTGGAAGGATTTAAAAAAAGATTTCAAATATTTTTTCTTAAATGTAGATTTTTGAAAAGAATTCAAGCGGAAACACCATTTTTCTTAAGATTCCTAAGAAAATTTAAAACAATTTTTTATCATGAAAAATGACATTCAAGAGATGTTTCAAAAACATTTAAAAAGATTTCTCAACAATTTTCGAAAAGGTATCAGAAGATTTTAGGGAAATTTTACTAATTTTACAGAGATGTAACAAATTCTTAAGGAAAATTCGAATATCTTTTTAAAAAATTTCAAAAAACATAAAAAAAATTAAAAATTATTCAAGCAATTTAAAACAAAATTTAGATTTTCGAAGATTTTCAAATAAAGTTTTAAAGTTTTTTATAGGAAGGTTCGAAAATATTTTTAAAAGATTAAGAAAAATAAAGCAAATTTGAATAACTTTAAACGGTATTTAGAAGTTTTGGAACAATTAAAAGATTGTAAACAATTTAAAAGAAAATGTAGATTTTGAACTATTTTTAATAATGTTTTAAAGTTTTTTTTACAGAAAAATTTTCAAAATATTTTCAAAATCGCCAAAAAAGAATCAATTAACTTTTAAGACATTTTTTTTCATTTCTAAAAACTTTTGAAAAAGTTTAGGAAACATTCTAGTTATTTAAAAAGATTTGGAAAGATTACAAAATAATATAAGTCCGAAGAAGATTTCCAAAACCTATAAATAAAATAAAGATTTTTAAGATTTCGAAAAAGAAGCTATTTAAGAATTTTGAAAGTTTTCAAAAGAATACAAAAATATTCACTCTATAATTTATTTAAGAGGGTTAAAAAGTCCTAAATATCTTTAAATCTGACTAAGATTTTTCCTAAATTTTTCTAAAATTCTATAAAATAAAAAAAATCTGTATAATTTTCTGTTTGATTAAAAATTATTTTTCCCTTCAAATCACAATTTGCCTACATTTTATTTTTCTTTAATGAAAAGTATTTTTCCATTAAAAATACAACAATCATGTTGGAAAATCTTCTATTTGCTTTAAAAATTTATCTCTTTTGGTAGAAATTTTATATTTTTTAAATTAAAATTTCGACTGTTAGGTTTGAAATTGAAATCTTTTTTAGTTGAGGATTGAACTATTTCGTGGAAGATGGAATTTTTTAGGTTGAGGGTTAACCTAATTTGTTGAAAATGAATTTTTTGTTTTAAAACTGATCCTTAGAAACAAATAAACAATAACACCTAAAAAATAAAAATTTAACCGTAAATTTAAAATTGTTTGAACTGAATTTATTTATTGTTTATAAATTTATTTTTATTTATTTAATTTCTATCTTTATTTCTAGTGGCAAGTCATAAATTTGTGTTTCATGATTTATTGTTTTTCCTACAAAATAGACGGTTAATCCATCAGCGTCCTGAGACAAGAAGTTAGTAACCGTTTTGTCAAGGAAGAAACTTCTGCGAATGACATAACAATTTCTGCGAGGAAAGCCAGTCACGACCAGAAAAAAAAATTACCAAGGCAAAAATATTCGCTTTGTTTCACCCTCGGAAAAAATACAACTGGCCTCGCTACAGTGGAGCAAAAAACTTTCTGCGCACAAATCAATTTTTAGCCTACACTAATGATTCGATTTTAAAACTTTTTAAAATAAAAGTATTGTAAATTTCTAAAAGATTTGTATGATTAGATTTTTCAGAACAAATTAAATTTTTTATTTAATAACAAAATTTTACATTTGTTTTATTTTCAAACTTTTAACAAGTAACATTTTTTTAATATTAGATTGCTCAAAGAGGGTATTATACAGAGTGGACACGCCGGGGCTTACATGCACGGGGAACTTGAATACTACCCGATTTGCAGAACAGCAGGGGAGAAGTCATTCTACAGGGGCATTTT
>JAWWLR010000004.1:1871493-1882525 GCA_035041075.1 Acraspis erinacei
CACTTTATTTTTCATTAAACACTTTTATTATTTGTAATTACTACATAACATAACCTATAATTTTTTGACACTTGTATATATTTAAAGTTTCGAACGCAACCATGAAAACTATGATAAACGTGATCCGAAGATGCACGGATTTGACCTAATGCAACTTTAAAATCGCGAAATTTGAAAATACCCCTGTAGAATGGCTTCTCCCCTGCTGTTGTGCAATTCGGGTAGCATTCAAGTTCTCCGTACATGTAAGCCCCAGCGTGCCAACCCTGTATATGTGCTAAAATTATGTGGAAATTTCACTGCGTGAGAATAATTGAAAAAAATATTACTCTATAAACCACTTAATAAATAAAAGTCACTTTTTGGGATTGACAATGTTTAATTAATTGAAATCTAGAGTTTGGTTATAAAATGTGAGAGAAATTGTTTAATTACGATTTAATAAGAATAGATATTTGGAAATTGTTTAAACAATTTTTATAAACAAATTTACGTCTTTGATACTTTTCATCGAATAGGTTCAACTTTTTTTAACGGAATTTTGAATAAAGGATGCAAGATTGAAAAAAGCATCAACAAACTTTTTTTATAAGTTCCGAAAAGGAACAACTTTCCTCTTTTGACATTTTTTGCATTATGTACTTATTTTATAAAAAATTGCAGTTTTTATTATTACAAGGAGAAATTCAATTTTATTTTTTCCAAGACCCTGACTCATGAAAAACGCTTATGGAACGTATCCATTATATTAGTAACAGCTTAAAAAAGTTAAAAAAGTCCAGATAATTTTAGCACACATGCAAAACATCTTCTTGATGAATTAAAAAGTTGTCTAAAAAATGATACTAAAATGATACTAAAAAATGATCGTGCTCGAACCTATCAGACATTATCCGACCCTAACCGATTCTATCCGATTCTATAAGATTCTATTCGAGACCATACTATTTGATCCTATCCAATTTTATTCGATCTAATCCGATTTTATATGGAACTATCTGAGTATATCTGATCCGATTCTATTTGAATCTATCTGATCCTATTCGACACTATTCGGCTCTATCCGATCCTATGCGATCCTATCCGACACTTGTTGATTGTAAACGATTATGTCAGATCAAATTTAACCACAACCGATTCTATCTGATTTAATCCGATCATATCCAATTCTAACCGGTCCTATCCGATCCTATCCGATCCTATCCGACTTTGGTCGATTATATCCGATCTTATTCGATTCTATCTTATCTATCTTATTCTTTCTTATCTACTTTCTGATATTTTACTATTATATCCGATGCTACATCAAACTATACGACCCTATTAGATCCGATCCGATCCTAAACGATTTGATCTGTTTCTATGCGATTCTATTTTGACTTACTGACACTGCTTGATCTTATATGAATCCATCCGTTTATATGTGATCCTGTTTGATCTTATCCGATTCTACCCGGTCCTGTCAAAACCTATCTAATGTCATCTGATTTATCCAATCCTGTTTAATCATATCCAAATCTACGTTTCTTTACGATTCTATTTGATCCTATCCGACACTATCTAACCCTTAAAAATTCTATCCGCGCCTACCCTGTCCGATCCTATCAGATCCTATCCGACTCTGTTAGATTCTATTCAACACTATATGATCCTACCACATTCTACCAGATTCATTTGGATTGAATCTGATCATATCCGATTTTATTCAATTCTATCCAGCCCTATCTGATCCTAACCGATAATATCCGATGGAAATGCGTATGTTTGGTAAAAAATTATATTTTTTATCAAAAACTAATCTTTTTGGTTGAAATTATTTATTTTTATTTTTATGAAGGTGAAGAATTATTCTAATAAAAAATTCCACGATTCCCATAGAATTCTTTTCTTCATCCTACCTTTCATCATTTTCAGATCCTCCTTCAATATTCAATTATTCACGAGGAAGGAATTCTCAATTCTTCTGCTGAGACGTCCAATACTGAAGGAACACTTTTCACTCATTTACATTTTCTTTCTTACATTCTCCAAGATCCAAGAGAATTACTGAATTTCTTTGAATCTAATTATAAAGCTGATTATTGCTATTCAGAATTGTGACAAATCAATTAGTCTTTTACTTACGTAAAGCAAATTTTTGGAGTAATTTAGTTTGTAATACTTCAAGTATTACACCCTATCCGACCCAATCTGATTCTGTTCGAACCTACACGACCCTAACAGATTCTAGCCTATCCTATCTGAGACTATCCGACCCTACCCGATTCTATCGGACCCTGAAAGTTTCTATCCGATTCTATACGATTCTATCTGGTCGTATCCGATCTTATTTGATTCTATCTTATCGTAACCAATCAATCTGATTCTGGCCCGTCCTATCTTGTCATATTCGATCTTACCAAATTCTATTCGACACCAACATTTTGTATCCGATTCTGTTAGATCCTATTCGACACTATCCGATCCTACTCTAACTGATTCTTTCCGATCCTATGCAAAACTACCCGACCCCACCCAATTCTATTCGACCCTATACGTTTCTATACGATCTTATCTGATTCTACCTCTTTCTATATCTGATCCTATTTAATTTTATCTGATTCTATTTAATCTTATCTGATCCTATCCGATGCTATACTACAATACTCTATTCGATTCTATCTGTTCCTATCCGACATTATAGTGATTCTACCCAATCCTATCTGGTACTATTCGAACCTATCCGATTAAATCCGATCCTATCCAACCCTCACCAACTCACCAGATTATATCCGATTCGGTCTGATCCTATCCACTCACATCCGATCCTATCTAATTACACCCGATCCTATCCAAAACCACCCGACCCCACCCACTTCTATTCGACCCTATCCGTTTCTATACGATCTTATCTTATTATACCTCTTTCTATATCTGATCCTATCTAATTTGATCTGATCCTATCTAATCTTATCTGATCCTATCCGACCTTATCAGTTTCTATCCGTACATATTCGATTCTATATGGTCTCGCCTGGTCTTATTTGTTTATATCCGGTTTTATATGATTCTATCAGATGTTATCTGAATCTATCCGGTTCAATTTGATCCTATGTGATATTATAAAATCCTATATAATCACAGCCGATCAGACATTTTCCGATCCTATCCGACCCTACCCTAACAGATTCTATCCAAACTTGTCCAAGATTATCCGAACCTACTTGATCAAATCCGATTCTATCCGATCCCATCCGATCCTATCCGATTACTTCCGATCCTATTCGATCCTGTCTAAAATTATCGAACTTCAACCGATTCTAGCGGATGCAATAGAAATGTTAAAAAACTATTTATTTTTTATAAGTTTCCAAAAACCTACATTTCAGCTTAAAAGAGATTTCAGTTTTTTTTAAATATAAAAAATAATATAAAAATTTGGTAAGAAAATTTTATTATTTTTGCAGGATTTTACTAAATCTTGGGAAAACTTTAAGTCAGCTTATAAGATATAAAAGATTTTCCGAAGTTAGGATAAACTTTAAAAATATTTTATGAATAGAAGGAATTCTTTTCAACTTTTTAAAATACTTTTGATTCCTTTGAAGATTCCGAGATTCCTAAATATCTTTTGGAAATTTCTTTAACAATTAATTTATTTTTAATAATAACTTATTTAAAATTGTTCCAGAGATCTTAAGAAAATTTTGTTCATCCTCTTGAAAACTTTCAAAATTTTCAAAAAGCTCTTTTTTTAAATTTTCAAAAAACTACGTTTTGTTTTAAAAAAATTGTAAAAAAAAATTATTTTCTAATATTTTCAAAACTTCTGAATATCTTTTCAAAGAATTCGAATTTTTCCTACAGTTTTTAAAGATTGCCTTAAAATCTTTTAGATTTGTTTTTGACGATTTTGGAAATCTTTTGAAATGTTCTTAAATCTTCGCTTCAAATTAATTTTTTTAAATAGAAAATCATACTAAATTTTTTCAGGGAACTCAAGAAGACTTGTTTAATTTTGAAAACTTTCAAGTCTTGCAAAAATTTTTTAAATTCATTTTAAAATCTTCAAACATCTATATTTGGTTTTAAATTGTTTGAAATTTTTCAAAAAATTGTATTATTTCCCAAATTTTTTCAAACCATCTAAATATCTTTTAAATTTTTCCAATTTTACCTTCAACTTTTTCTAAAATCCTGCAAAATTACCAATATTCTCTTTAAATTTTTCAGTTTCAAATTTAATATTTGATTTGTATTTTAAAAGAAAAGTTATTTAAATATTAGTAACTGTTAGTCTTGAACAAAAACATTTAATATTAGAATATAATTCAAATTCGAAATGCTTCTCAATTTTAAGCAGAGAATTATTATTCTATTATTATTGTTATTTCCTCAACTAGAATAATAATAAATCTGATGTATTTTAATTTTCAGAATGTTCCAATCTATTTCACTCCAAAGTGTATTTCCCAAGCTTGGATTACTTTTGGGCAGTATGGGGAATAAGGGAAGGAATATTAAAAGAGGGTAAGTATTGAAGTAAGGAAAGTGAGGATATTTAAAGCAGAGAAAGGAAAGTCAGGAGGTGGAAAGTAGAGAAAGGGAAGCAAGGGAAGGGGAAGAAGGGGAATTCAGAGGAAGTTTAAGATAGGGAAATTATGGAAAGTAAAGGAAATAAAGTAGGAGAATTGATAAGATGGGAAGTATGGTTTAAAGAGAGTGTAGTGTAGTGTAGTGTATTTAAACAGTGTAGGGTAAAACAGGGAACTGATAGGAAGGGAAGTAGGGAAAATGAGGAGAGGGTAAGGGAGAGAAAGTGAGAGTAGAGGAATTCTGGAAAGGATATTGGTGTAGGTGAAGGAAAGTAGCTAAAAGGAGGTGTGTAAGGGAAAATTTTGAAGTTGCGAATGGATGGAAAAAGGGAACGAAAAGCGTTAAAAGGGCTGAGAAGGAAAGGGGAGAGGAGGCACTAGAAATCAGGTGATGGTGGGAGAGGAAGGGAAAATAGAAAAACGATAGAAAAAGAGGAAAATGAAATTGGGAATGAGGAAAGGGGTTAGAAGGAAAGGAGAAAGGAGACAAGTCGAAAAGAAAAATAGGAACATGGAAATAAAACAAGGGCAATGAGAAATGGACTGTGGTAGACTGTAGAGAAAAGGGTGATAGATTGCCGTTAACAATCCTGAAATCTTTAACGATAATGGGATTCTCAAGTCAGGAATTGCACCTGCTCATGAAAGGCAGTTGAGATCAGTTGCGACTCGAAATTTTCTTTCTTTTTACTTTTCTTCCCGTCAGTCTTCTTTTTTGTGCTTCCTCCTCTCATTACAAAAGCGGCCGACCATCTGAAGCTGCCACTCGATTAAAAAGAACACTAGAGAGTTTCACAATTTTCAAAGACTTGTCTCTCTTGCTGAAAATACCTGTCCGACTTTAATCCAACAAGTTTCCAGTTTCTAGGACGTTACGCATTTCAACAATAATTTTTTCATGTTTTATAAGAGGAAATTGCCTCAGATGAGAAAAATGCTCTTTTATTTTCCCATTAAAGGCTCGTAAATATAAATGCGCTGCTTTCAATCCAAGAAGTGGAAGGCAAGTGACTCGAGGAGTGATATATTTATCCTGGTGCTTTATATGATGAATAAATTTCATGGAGTTTTCTTAGAAGAGAAGATTTTCTAAGTATAGGTCAAAATATTTTATTTCGTTCAAGATATTTTTATCATTCTTTTTTTATAGGGACAAGAGGAAATGGACAACTGGAAAAAGGAAATTATGTGAACTGAGATAATGCAAATTTCCTTTTTTAAACGTTTTTAAACTAATTCTCAGATATAATTAGTTGAAAAATATTCTGGGAGGAAAATGTTTTCTTAAAGTGTGAAATTAAAAAAGGAAAGATGGGAGAGGGAAGAGACAATTGAGTGATATCAAGCAATTTGATTTCTGAGAAGAGAAAAAATATAAAAGGTAAAAGAGGAAGAGAGAAGGGAAAAGAGAGAATGGAGAAGGGTGAAAAGAGGATGGAGGGGAAGAGAAAGCGGAAAAAAAATAAGATAAGAAGAGTATAGGGTATGGAAAAAAGGGCTAAAGAAGAAGAGAAAGGGAAACAGGGATACAGAAAGAGGGGAAAGGAAACTAAAAGTGGAATAGGAAATGATAAAAAAGAAGTATAAGAAATAGAAAAGGGACAGGCATAGGGAAAAGGAAAAAATAGGATAGGGAAAACAGGAAAATAAGGAAGAAGAAATAGAGTAAGCGGGAAGAAAAAGGGGGAAATGAAAAAGCAGTAGAGGGGAAAGGCAGACACCGACCAAAATATTGTGAAATCATCTTCTTTTGGGACAATTTTAGTTTTCGGAATCCCTTTTATATCAGTACGATTAGCAATATACTTGAAGCTCGTTTGAACTAATTATCTGGGAGGACCTTTTTCAAAACTTTACAGAGATAAACCTTTCGTATCAGCTGTGCAATAACAAGGAAAAGCAAAGAGGATTAGAAGAAAGCATTTAAGGCGCTACCGTTTTCACTGTGAAAACAGAATATGGTAATTCTAGGGGCTTATAACAGCATCTCTTCTTTTTTTGTACCATTCTGTATTCTTTGTCTGAGACGATCTGGTCTTTTTAAGGATAAGATAAATTAAAGGATTTTAATTAATTCAAGATGCTTTCATTATCCTTGTTTATGTGTTATTATAAGAAACATTATTTTAGGAAAAGGAAAACGGAAACGAAAAAGTAAAGAAGGAGTATAGGGGAATAAGAATAGGTCTATAGGTAGGGAGGAAAGGAACAAAAGTAATATAGCCATAGAAAAAAGGAAGGAGAAAAGAAAGAATATGTGGAAAGGGGTCAGAGGAAAAGGAAAAAGGATTTTATTGAAAGGGAATAGGACAGGCGGAGGGGAAGAGGACAGCGACTGGGTCAGGCACACAGAATAGTGTAGGGAAAGGGAAAGAGAAAGGGAAAAGCGAAAAGGGAGATAAGGTTAGAGGAGATAAGGAGTAGAGTGACAGAAGAAAGAGAAAAAAAGAAACGAAAACAGGGAGAAGAAAAAACTGGAAACAGAAAAAGGTAACGGACAAAGGAAAGAAGGAGTATAGGAAAGAGGACAGCGACGGGGTGAGACACACTGACTATTATAGGAAAAGGGAAATAGAAAGGGAAATAGGCTTAGAGGAGAAAAGAAGTAGAGTGGCAGAAGAAAGAGGAAGGAAAAACTGAAACAGGGAAAAGAAAAAAAACTGGAAACAGAAAACGGTAACGGGTAAAGGAAAAAAAGGAATATAGGGAAGAGGAAAGAGATTAGGTCAGGCACACGAACTAGTACACTAAAGAGAAAAAGTATGAGAAAAGGGAGAAATTTTTGAGAGAAGAAATGGTTTAGAGTGGAACGTGAAAGTGGAAAGGGAACAGGGAAAAGGAAAAAGAGAGAGACGGAAAGAAGAAAAGGATTATAGGATAGATGCAAGGGACAGAAACAACACAAGAACAGGGAAAGGGGAAAGTTACGGGAAAAAGGAGATTAAGGTCAAGGAAAAAAGCACTAGAGTGTAACGTGAAAGGGGAAGAGGAAAGGGTGAAAGGAAAAGAGAAAAGGCGGGAGAAAAAGGGGGAAAATATTGCGAAATTATCTTTCGGAATAATTCAACTTTGCTGAATCTCTTGTGTGCCAGTAAGATTAACAATAGAGTTAAAACATTTTGAGTAAAGAGAAATAGAAACAAGTCAAAGAAAAAAAATGTAAAGAGAAAACGGAAAAGGAAACATGAGTATAGGGAAGAGGAAAGGGACAGGGTCAGGCACACGGACAGGCACATAGAGAGGGATAGGAAACGGTTATAGGAAAAAGCAGATAAGCTTGGAGGATAAAAGGAGTAGAGTGGAAGAATAAAGAGGTAAGGGCAGCGAAAACAGGGAAAAGAAAAAAAACTCGAAAGAGAAAACGGAAGAGGACAAAGGAAAAAAGGAGTATAAGGAAAAGGAAAGGGACTAGGTCAGGCACACTGACTAACACAGGGAAAAAGATAGAGTAAGGGAAAAGGGAGATAAGGTTAGAGGAAAAAAGATGTAGAGTAGAAGGTGAAAGAGAAAGGGAACAGGAAAAAGGAAAGATGAAAAGGAGCAGGGGAAGTTTTAGGGGAAAATGAGATTAGGTTTAAGGAAAAACGAACTAGAGTGAAAGGTGAAAGGGGAAGAGTAAAGGGTGAAAGGAAAGGGGGGTGTGGAGGGTAAAGGAGAAGGGGAAGCGGTAAGGGAAAAGGGGAAAGGGGAAAATATTTCGAAACCATTTTTTGAGATAATTGAACTTTTCTGAATCTTTTTTATGTGAGTAAGATTAACAAAGGAGTTAAAAAGTTTTGTATAAATTGTGAGATAACAAGGAAGAGCAAAGAGGATTAGAAGAGAGCATTCAGGGCGCGACCGTTTTCACCGCGAAAAGAGAATATTGAAATTCTAGGGGCTTATAGCAGCATCCGTCCTTCCTCTTTACCATTTTGTTTTCTTTGTCCTCCTCTCTGTTCCTCCCTTAACCCAATTGAGAGAGAGAGCAGACAAAGAGTATTTGGCGATATTGAGCCACTGGATGCGACCTACTTGCGACAGCCAACCTTACCTTCCTTCCTTTCGTGTCTCGTTGCCCTGCTGACCCCCAACAACTTCCTAACCTAATACTACCGGCAAAGGAAATTTTAAGAAATTTCATTTTGTCTCAGACAAAAGTTTCATTTAATAAACACTTGAGATTTTTCTTTTTCACATGCCATTCAGAATTTTTATCATTTTTTGGATTTTTCAAATCGTATTGATTTTTAAGGTTTAACAATTTACAAGAATTACAAGATTGGTTAAGAATGTTAGTTACATCCTCAAAAATTAGGATTGTTAAAAATTGTTTATAAACTTTGGAAAAAAATATTTTCGATTGAAATTGTTTAATTAGGAATGGTTAACTTGAGTTTTTTATGTTTTTACCCTTTTCTTGGGTAAAAGACGCTATTATTATTTAATCCTAATGTAGTATGGCTCATTTTATTTCTGTAAATATTCTCTACAAATCTCTTTGAAACGTTTTAATGAACAAAATTTTATTCTGGAATTATAAAATTATTTTTTGTGAACAATATTTTTCTTTGTTAATGTTTTTCAATCAAAAATATCAAAAAGGCTTAAAGGAAACCTTTTAAGGGATAAAAAGCATTAAAATAGGATTCAATATGAATCAAAGTACAAAGTTTAGAGTATTCGAAAACATTTGTTCGGAACTTCGAAAAACAAAATGGCAGAGTGGGGGGGGGGTAGATTTTTTTTTTAAACGATACAATTATTGATATGAAATATAATTTTTTTAATGTTTTCAGTTCTCAGAAAATTCTGAAAAAATTTGGGATCACTTTTTGAAAAGAAGAATAACCATTTTTTTTAACTAATCTTCTAGGTGCGGAAAATTAGGTGCAGAGAATATTGTTTAAAAGATTTTAATTAACAATTTTTCAGAAATTTAACAAACTATGATAACATTTTTTTAATTTGGGAATAATTTGTAGAAAATAAAAATTTTAAATAACAGCTTTTTGAGTCCAAAGGTCTATATCATTGTTATAACAAAATATTTAAATGATTATGAACAGGAAATTTAAAAACAATTTATGAATTTGAAAAAGTGTTAAATATCAATATTGCAGACTGATACCAATTTATTTAAAAAAATAGTATTGTGTATCAGTTTGTTCTATACAAAAATGACTTTTTACAAAAATGTTTGTAATTTATAATTGGCATGGTATTTGTTAACGAAAAATGATTATAAATTGTTTAAATAATTAATTTTTGCTTATGGCCATTTTTTCTTAGAAAAGTGTCAGAAAATCGCGGTTTTTTCGAATTTTTCAAGTCTTCAGTTAATGACAGAAAATAATTAGGTAAATCTAACTAAAATAATTGTTTCAATAATTTATTATTGTTTATAAATATTTTCTCTCATATTATTACTAGAAGGTTGCCACGTTTTCTTAAATTTACGATATTCTTCTTAATTTTTAGTTATAGTGAGATAATATTTCATTAAAGTTAACAAATTATTATTTTTACCAACTTTTTATTGTTTATAACCACCTCTTAGAGTAATGCAAGAAATTGGAGATTTTTTTCTGGAATTTACCACTTTTCAGTTAAACTCAGGTAATAAAGATTTATGGTGAACAAAAATAATTGTTTACACAATTCATTATTATTTATAACAATATTTTCTTAAAATAATGATAGAAAGATGCGATTTTTTATGAAATTTCTAATACTTTTTTTAAACTTTTTTGTTAGAGTTCTAAATTTTTCAACTTTTATTTTTATTTTTCGTTGTGAACAAATAATAAATAAACAACGGAGCGAAACCTTTTTTAACAGGCATACGATTTTTTTCAACCAATTAGAAAAATAATAAAATCATTATAAAAATCAGTAACGATAGGATAAAGTTTAGGTTGGCGCAAAATCTGAAACATGCTAAATTTTAATAAAGTGCGACACAAGTGGAAATATAACGAGTTGGATCGCAGCGTCGACGTCAATCCTAATTTCAAAAAAATAAATAAATAAAGTGGGAAAATACACCTACATTTCGATCAAATTTCTCCGCGGGCAACGCCTCGAATTTCCACTGGGACACTATTTCACGAACTTTCCTTTTAACTTTTCCTTCTTTTTTCTTCCCTTCCAATTTTTACCCTTTCACCTTCAATTTGCGATGGAAAGTCACGTTATAAATCTTTTATTCTTGAACTCGCTTGGAAGGCTGATGAAAGTTCAATTTAAATCAAATTTAAATTTTGGCTAGATAGTTAAGTAAACAATAATTGTACGCTAATGATTTCATCCGTATTTATGAAATTTAAAAGTATCAAAATCCGAAAATTTGAAGACTGAGGCTTATTCTGTTCCTTAATTGAAGTAGATTTAAATTCAGCATAAAATTAATTTTGCGAGGGTCGAGATCTCAAACAATTGGATGAAACCGACTTGGAAAGTAAGAGCCTGATTTAATA
>JAWWLR010000004.1:1910754-1920800 GCA_035041075.1 Acraspis erinacei
TCGCTTCGCTCGGACAGCAAACTTCACACTCATTCAAATCAGCTGTTTGTGCACCTAACCACATAATGTACTATTATCCAGCTCTTTGCGGCTTAAAAATCATCATTGAGTGACTAATCCTTTTTTCACTCCAGCCAGTTCCGAAAATTACCCCCAAATACAGATCTTACCCAATACTGATGCTAATGAATTTACTTGTATCATTCTTGCAGAATCAGCAGTTCCCCATAATCGCCAAAAGCGAATGAACCCACCCCCTCCAGGGCTGGGTCCATCACATCCATGGGCACCTACAATCCCAGGGTTTCCTCAATCCTTATACGATTTTAATTTCGACCTTCCCGACTTTGTCCATATTACAAGACATGGTCAGATGCTTGGAATCGGCATTGCGATTCATCCTTTTCTGGTCATAGCGCGCGCTAGTTTTTTTGAACACATGAATGAAAACAATATTGAAGAATTTGCTGTTCGTTCGCAAGGAATAACTGATGGATTTACTGTTGAACACCATATCCGATTTGCTGACGTGAACGAGATATGCGATACTACCCTGATTGAAGTACGAGAACCTATCTTGTTAGAAAGACCTGAAAGTGAATCTTTTTATCTCGAACAAACTGGATTAACAAGGCGAGGTATTCATTGGGCTGAGAATGAGGCCAATGTGATAAGGGAAAAAAGGATAGGCTATCATTCACCCCATCCTGATCCGCTACAGCCAAGAGCATTTCAGCGTCACAATATGATTCGTCGGTATCGCCCAAGACGAAGGCTTGATAGCCCTTGATGTTAGGTGTAAACCTTCGACGAAGTCACTTAAATTCACACCATGTCAATAAAATTACATGAAGTGACTGAATTCACTTTAAGTCAATGTAGACTCCATTGATTGAATTGTGAACCCCTTGGCCCACCCAGTTGAAACATCCTGTCCAGGATGCTCGGAGGATTCTGGACATGTTCCTGCACGCGATGCTGCACACGAACCTGCGCCGGTAATCTTGACGGTTCCTCTACAGAAATTTTACGAAAGGTACTGTGCATGATCCTGAAATGGAACCTGCACTGAATAAGAAACCTTTGTATGATTGAGTGTCCGTGCCAAATTTCCTGGACAGGAATTTTCAGCTGGGAAAAAATATTAGTATAAATTGTCTACCAAAACCAGCCGATTACTTATCACAAATCTGGATCTCATTGCTGTAATACAGTCTACTGATTGGTTACATAATGCGTCAATAGGACTTTAAGTGACTGTCTTCATTTTTTTTAATTGCTCGAATTTTGTAAATCGCGAATTCCAAATAAAAATTTTCATTGTACAAATGTATTTCCTAAAGTGAAAATTTAAACTGTAAACAATTATTTAAAAATAAAGGCAACAATTCTGTTTTTGAGGTGTTGACCATTTATTTTTAAAATTACAAAAGTGTTTTCTTCATAATACCTGATGAGGTTACATATATTTATTTATCTGTTAATAAAGATGAAACATTTTCTGCACCATCAAATTAGTCAATAAGAATTTCCATATAAGTAGTTCTATTTGATGATACAATTTAGAGTGAAACCTGGATTTAGTGCCAGCTTGGGACTGACGGTGGACCTAAATCCAGGGACTCAGAAAGCAAACAGTCAGGGGCGTCCGAACTATTTCCGTTGGACTTTCCTGCGTGGCAAAAAATACTTTAAAAATTATTTTTCTAACACAGAGACAAGAGCAAACTAAATATTTACTGAAAATGACAAAACAGTTTGTTGTTACACGTTAAAATAAATATTTTTCCTGCTTACATAATTAAAACGTTTAAGGGTCGTTGGGCAATTCGTTTAAAATGAGATCTTTCAATTGAATAATCGGTCCACGTACTCTGTCACTCACTTGAATAAACAATACGAAAACAGCAGCATTCAAAAGAACATCACTTTTTTGCAACAAAACACATCCGAAACACTTTAAGTGGGAAACACACATTTTCCAAAATGGCGCATTTTGCTGTTTCGTAACCTGACGTGCGAAGAAGTTATTTAACAGAAAATCACTTAATTTTATAAATATTGGATAAATTGTCCACAAAAAACACAGTTTTCACCATTCTCACCTCAACACTTGTCACTTAGGGGTCATACGACACTGCAGTGGACTCCGATGTCTAAACATGTGTTATAAATTAATTAAGCATTTTCAGGGTCCTCATACGCTACTTTTCAACAGATTTCTGTTTTCGATTTTGAAATTGTTTTTCGATTGTATGTTTTGCTTGCTCTCCAAAGAAAATTGCAATTCTTTAGAAAATAAAAAACATTGCTTTTTATCCTGTTTTCAAGAAATTTCCTCTTTTTGTCGATTTTTCGTTTAAATTTTTCTTTTGTTTAAAAATTCGAAAACTTGATAGAAAATTTAATTATTTGGTTGAAAATTCAGCTATTTTGTTAAAAAATCATATTTTTGTTCAAAAAGTTAACAATTTGCTTGAAAGTTGGAATAATTTGTTGAAAGTTGATCTTTTTGGTAGAAGATTCATATCTTTGGATGAAAACTTAACTTTTTCGTTAAAAATTCGCTTCTTTTCTTTGGAAAATTATCTTTTTTTAAACTCACAATTTAACTATTACATCTCTAGTGCAAGTTTAGGTTTTTTATTTCAAAATTCAGTTATTTGACTAAAGAAATTTATTTTTTGGTAGAAAATTAATCTTCGTAGTTTAAAATTAATTTCTTTCAAAATTTAACTATTTTTCTTAATATTTGTGTTTTTTAATTTATTCAACTTTTTTTATTTAAATTAAAATCTTCTTTGATTAAAATATCTTCAATTACAACTTACGTTGAAATTTTATATTTTTTGTTTCAAAAATTTAATCACATGGTTGAAAGTTGAACTACTTTGTCAAAAATCAAATTTCTTGTGAAGAATCATAATTTCAGTTGAAAATTCATTTTCAGAGTATAAATTTTAACTAGTTTTTTAAACTAAAAATATAAATGATAACTATTTCATTTTTGGTAAAAAACATATATTTTCAATTGAAAATTTATATCTTTAATTTGAAAATTCAATCATTTGGTTGATCATCGTTTTGGTTGAAAAATAAACTATTTATTTGAAAAATTAAATATTTGGTAGAAAATTAACTTTTTTGTTGAAAATTCCTAGTGTCGGTTGAAAATTCAACTTTTTTGTGGAAAAATCATTTGTTTGATTAAAAATTCGTCTTTTTGGTCGAAAATTAATCTTATTTTTTTTAATTAATTATTTTGGCTGTAAAGTCAACTATATTGTTAAAAATTCAGCTTTTTGGTTCAGTTTGACTGGGAGAAAATTTGTTTTCTATTTTTTCAGAATTAATTTTTAAATTAATAAACTATTTAATTTCTGGTTTAAAACTTCGCTTTATTTAAATAAATTAATTCTAAAATAATACTCCAAAAGATTTTAAAACATTGCAAAAAATTTTCAAAATTTTCAAAAGCGAATCCGCAAGATTTTATGACAATTTCAGGAATAATTCGAGTCATTTTAAAATATATAGGAATTTTTATTCAAAAAAATTAATAAAAATGTTTTCAAGCATTAAAAGGTCCTAAATAAATAATGATTAATAAGTCCTGGATATAAATATTTTTTGGTTTAAATTTGAAATGTGATTAAAGTAAGCTGAAATAAATTAGGTTCATAAATAATTCTTGTTTTTCAATTTTTGAGATTTCTAAATATTTAATTCAATAAAATTATTAATTTTCTGTCAATATTTAGTGGCTCGCCACAATATAATTGAATTTTTTTTTCAAATTTTAAAAGAGATTATAAAAATTAATTATGGGCAAAAACTCATTTTAAAGGATTGCAAAAAATAGAAGCTTTTTAATCATTTTGAAGGATTTTAGGAAATTCAATTTTTTTTAAGATTTCTGGGGCAATTTTAAATTGTTTAGGCTTTATTTTAAAAGATTAATTTTAAGTTTTGAAAATTGAAAAGTATGTCGGGAAAAACTGGAACGATTTAAGACCATTTTTTTAATTTCGCAGAGTTTTAAATTGTTTATTAAAACTGAATTTTTTATGATTCATTTGAAAATTTAAAATTATTTTTACTTTTTTAACAAATTCTGAGAGACAATTGAAAAAGGTTTCAAAACTTTTTAAATTATTTCCTACAATTTTCATTAAGAATTTTCAAAATTGCAAAGAAAATTTGTACAATTTTAAAAGATTACAAATTTTAGAACAAAATTCGAGTAAGTTAAGGACTGATTTAAGAGTTTTAAAAATAATTTTACAAATTATAAAAATAAAAAAATAAATAAAAGAGTGTAGATTTGCAGATTTTTCTAAAACACTATACTTTGTAAACTTTTTAAATTTTTGAAAGAGATAAGAAAAATAAAATTACGATTTCTGGAGATATTTTGTTATTGTCCAGGTTTTATTTTAAAATATTAATTTTTAATTTTGAAAATTTCATAATGTGTGAAATAAAAACTGGAAGGTTCTAAAACAAATTTTTATATTTTATAGAATTTTAAAAATTCATAGAAAAACTGAAATTTTAATGATTTCAAAAAAAAAAGCTCAAAAGATTCTTCGGATTTCAAAGAATTTTTTATTTAACAAAATTAATTTTAAGAGAGCATTAGAAAAGATTTTGAAAATTTTCAAATTATTTCGCAATATTTCTTAACCGAATTTAGAAAATTTTGAATCAAAATGTTTCCAACACTTAAAAATAATTATAAACTTAACAAAAAATTTTATGAAAAATGTAAAAAATTGTAGGTTTTAAATTTTTTTAATTAGAAGCTTTCTAAGAATCTCGAAAGGTTTAAAAATCCTGCAAAAATTTTTATAAGACTCATGGGAAAATGTATAATAATTTTTTTTTCAAAAATTCTAAGAAAAGCTTGAAGAGGATATAAAAACATTTTAAATTATTTCCTAAAATTTTTATAAAGAATTAAAATGATTTAAAATTAAATTTGTGCAGTTTTTCGAGATTAAAAACTTTCAGAAAAACATTGAGTGAGTAATAAAATTACCGAACAGTTCATAATATTACCGAATCTGAAAATTAATAAATATAAAAGACTCGACCGGAAATTTTTCGAAGTAAAAATATTCCAAATTCAAACAATTACAAACATTATTTTTTAATAAATATTATTCTTAAAATCCGATTTTTGAGAATTTTTTCATAATCTAAAAAAAAATTAAGTAAAAATAATTGATTACTCTATTTTCAATCGGTTTGATTTTCAGGATTTTTCTATTTTGGCAATTTTATAATTTCGGGCAATTTTCTGTATCGTATGTTTTTTTTCGATTTTGCAGAATATTTTTAAAGTTTTAGGAAAAATGCAAATTATTTTAAAAGATATTCGCAAGGTTTCGGATCCTTGAAAAAATTCTAAAAGGAATTTTCCAAAATCTGAAAAAAGAACAATTTTAAAGCAAAACTTTTGAATTTGGCAAGATGAAATTTTTTTAGATGAGTAAATTTAAGGGATACTTAGAAAATATGAACTCAAATATCATTTTAAATTTGAAAATATTTAAGAATTTTTTTTCAAAATTCAGATTTTTAAATATTTCGAACAAAAACTGTAGAAAATTTTTTTTAAATTCAAAACATTTCTAAAAATGGAAATTTTTTTTATTTATTTTTTTTGTTTAATTAAGGAAAAATGGAGTAAGTTTAAAAAATATATATTTAGGAATTTAAGAGGGTTTGAATAGATTAAAAATATTTTAAAACTTTGAAATATTTACGAAAATTTATAAAATATTTTTAAATCCCCCTCAAACTTCGAACTAAGGTGTTTAAAAATTTTTAGCAAATAAAAAAATATTCCAAATTTTTATTTTGTGTTAAAAATGATTTTTCAGTCAGATCAAAAAACTAAATGCGCGCAATTAATTACGCTAACAATAATTAATAAATTTTTTAATTATTCAATTTTAAATTTAAAAAATACTGTCAAACAAATTATTTCTTTAATTCATTGAAGAAAAAAAATTTCCTCATTCAAAATCCAACACAGTTTTACCTGTTTTAAAAATATTTTTGCTCTGTTTAATAAAACCTTGTTACATAAATTATTTTCTTATGAGTTTGAATTTTATGGCATCGCAAACAAGTTTATTTCCTCATAAAAGGCGAATTATCTTTTTCTTCAGCATCAGTTCTTTTTTGTTATAACTCAGTATCTTATCAAATCTAGCAATTCAGTAGACTTGGAGTTTCAAAATTAAACTTTTTACTTTTATTTCTTATAAAAATGAGAAAAATATATTTTTTAAATTTTTCGATACTTTGTGCGTTTTTGTTACCTGAAATTGTGTCTTCATTTGAAGAAACTAATGGTATGTGAAATAATATTGTCTGTCTTAAATAAAAATAATTTTTTATTTACCAGCGAAAAAGATTAATTTTAAATGAAATAGTTCAATTTTCAACTAAAAAAATACTTTTAACTAAACAGTTGAATTTACAAATAAAAACGATAAACTTTTCACTAAAATTAGAAGAGCTAAATTTTCAATTAAAAAATTAATTTAAAAAAATTAATTTTCAACAAACTAGTTAAATTTTGAACCAAAGTTTAACTGAAAAAAAAACAATTTTCAACAAAATGCACGAAATTTCAACGAAATAGTTCAATTTTCAAGTAAAAAGATACACTTCCAGTCAGACAGCAAAATATAAAAATAAAAAAATCAATTTCACACCAAAAATGGAATACGAAAATTTTTAGTTAAAAATTAATTTTCAACAACAAAAAAAATAAATTTTAGACAAACTGGTTAGATTTTATTGAAAAATAAAATGTCAATTAAAAAATAAATTTGCAATTGAAAAATGCATTCTGAAACAAAAAACAATGATTTTTAGCGATATAATTACATTCTCAGCCAAACAAGAGAAATTAATTTAAAAAATAATTTAATTTTTAACTAAGAAGATTACTATTTTTCAAACAAAAAAATTTTAACGAATTAGTATACTTCTTAATTAAAAAAAAAGATTGAACTAACCAATCGAATTTATAAATAAAAAAAATTAAAAAATTTGCCACCAAAATAGAATGGTTAAATTTTCAATTTAAAAATTAATTTTCCACCAGAAAAAAATGAATTTTCCACAAACTAGTAAAATTTTCAAGCAAAGATCTAAATTTTCAACTAAGATTATAAATCTTAAACTGGAATAATCAAATTTTGAATCATGAAAAAAAATTAATTCAAAAATAATTTTTCAACAAAATATTTGAATTCCTAACCAAAAAGACGAATTTTCAATAAAAAAGTGGAATTATCAACCAAAAAGGATACATTTCACAAAATTGTTCAATTTTCAACCAGAAAAAAATAATTTTTCACAAACTAGTTGAATTTCCATCCAAAGATATGAATTTTTAACTAAAGTGATGAATTTTCAGCAAAACAAAAATAAAATAAAAATTTCGACAAACTAGTTGAATCATCAACCAAAAAGACAAATTTTTAACAAAATTTTGAATTATTGACCAAAAAGGATATTTTCTCACAAAATTGTTAAGTTTAACAAAATAGATAAAATTTAAACAAAATAGTTGAATTTCTAACTAAGAAGATTAATTTTCTAACGAAAAAGAATTTTTAACAAAATACTTTTTCAAAGAAATTATTCAATTTTCACTTTTAACATAGTACATTTTTAACCAAACAGCTGAATTTAAAAGTAACAAAAATCAATTTTCTATCAAAAATATAATAGTTAAATTTTCAGTTAGAAAATTAATTTTCAACAACAACAAATTGAATTTTCAACTTACTAATTAGATTTTCCAAGAAAAATCATTCAACCAAAAATACGCCCTTCCAACAAAAAAGTTTAAACTTTAAACCAAATAATTGAATTTTCAACAAAGGTCATGAATTGTTAAGCAAGAAGATTAATTTTAAAACCGCAAAGAAGAAATTTTTAATAAAATACATTAATTTTTAGTCAAAAACAGTGAAACTCTGATATTGTGCCGGTTTTGGGGCTGACGGTGGTGGGGGACAAAACCCGATTGAGTTCCGTTCCGCATTTATTTGGTCACGCTTGAACGATCATCCCAAGTCCTGCGCAGCTGATTTTAATCCTACTTGCGGCGCAGCGTGAATTCTTGGAGGAACTATATCAGGAGGCCCTATATCAGAGTTTCTCTGTATTTAAATTTTCAACTAAACAATATACATTTTTAACGCAAAATGGAATAGTTACATTTCCATTTGTAAAAATTAATTTTTGCGTCCCCAAAAAATTTACCAAACTAGTTAAATATTCCAACAAAAAAGAGATGAATTTTCAACTAAAATTTCAACTGTCAAATTTTCAACAACAAAAAAAAAGTTCCAGCAAAGTAGTTGAATCCTCACGTAAAAAGACAAATTTTGGACAAAAAAAAATTGACTTATCAAACAAGAATGAAAATTTTTAATAAAACTGTTTAACTTTCAACAAATTAGATTGATTTTAAAACAAATAGTTAAACTTTTAACCCAAAATATTAGTTTTCCATCAAGAAGATTAGTTTACCATAAAAAACTTTTAAATGTTCTTTTGTTTAACAGTTTTTTATTGTTTAATTAACAAATTTGTATAATAATCTATATAAATTTCGCATTATTTATTATTCCTTGATATTACAATTCTTTCAACACTGATAAGAAAAACTATTATTAATTACGCAAAGTCTGTTTATTCTTTTCTAATCGCTTAGTACGCCAAAAACAATTTCGTAAATTATAATATCAGCTGTTAGAAAAAAAATTGCCTTATCATGCTTTAGCTGTATCCGATAAGAACTGTGATATTATCTAGAAAAAATATTTGTTTCAAATATAAAAAACAGTTTCTTTAAAAGAATTTTTTCATTTAATGAAAAATAACTTTAAAATGAAGAAAATAATTTTAAATAAAAGAAATATTTTCTCTAAAACAAGAAAAAATTTCTTTGAATCAAAAGAAACTTTTCTTTGACTGTGAGACAGTGAATAATTTTCTTTGATTCGATTTTTTTAAAAGAATTTTTCTTAATTAAAATAATAGTCTTTTTTATTAAGTTATTAAAATATAAAATACTTTTTTTGTTCCAAAAAGCCAGCAAAAGTCTAAATTTGGAAAAATCTAAATCTAAAAAAAATCTAATCTAGAAATCTTTTGATAATCCGAGAATTTCAAAATTTTGAAAATATTCAACATGGTGGCAGTAGAGTTTTAAAAATGATTTTACTTTTACAATTTTCAAAGAAATTGTCCTTAACTTTCTCTTTGTTAGAAAACATCTGAAAAAGTTTGGAAAAAAATTTTTAAATGCAAAAAAAAATATTTTTTAAGGTTGTGGGAAAAAAAATTCCCTCCAAATTTGAGCGATTTCCACGAAATTTGTTTAAATCTTGCTGCCCCGCCATTTAAGTATTTTTTAACCAATTAATAAATTCTTAAACAATTTATTTTAGTTTAAATAATTTTGTTTGCACTTATTCATTGAAACGTAGATTTTTTTATGTTTAATTGTTAGGCAGATTGATCTTTGTTGCAAATATTTACTTATTGTTTAAACAAATAATAATTGTTCAAATGTGACTTTTGCTTAAAAAAAGGTTGAAAAATCTAGTTTTTTTTATTTAGTTAGTTCTGCCACTGATTATTAAATATCTACATCAGTCAGATACTAGTACTTAATTTTATAATAAATTTGTATTTGTTTAAATAATGTTGTTTGTTTAAAACATTCTTTTCGAAAATAAATGTTTCAAATTTCTGTTTTTCAGCAATTAATGCACTTTTGGGGCTCCACAAGGGGAGGGGGGCATCAAAATTTAAAACAATTTAGTAGAAACGATTCTTGAAAACTTCTGAACAAAACTCAAGAAATTTAAATAAGACCAAAATCAAATTTAAAATCCGTTTTTAACGTCCAACAACAAGATATTGTGCAAAATTCCTGAAAATAATCAAGAATATAATGACCAAATTTGGACAATCCTCCATAAAATGACCCCATTGCAATGAAT
>JAWWLR010000004.1:1937632-1952649 GCA_035041075.1 Acraspis erinacei
TAAGTTAAATTTGACCAAATTTGCAGCTCGAACTCAGAAAAAAATCACCCTCTGTTTTCACCGTACCTTAGAGCGATTTTCAATACAAAAATGTATGAAATTTTAAAATTCGAGTTTTGCGAAAGCTTTATTGTTATTTATTATCATTATTTCAAATTCAAAAAATAATTTTTGAAATTTTTAATGTTAAAAATAATTTAAATATATAAAATTTCGTTATTGTATTTTTAATCAATAAAACATATTTATAAAAAATTGTAATTGTTTAAATTCGGGAATTTTCCAAATCGGATATTTTATAATTCGACAATTTTCTATCTGGAATTTTATAATTCGGGAATTTTCAAATTCGGTAGTATTATAAACTGTCGTGAATTTTATTATTCGGGAACTTTCCAATTCTGGAATTTTTTAATTCGGAAATTTTCCAATTTTTATTTTCGGCCATTTAATTATTCGTGAATTTTCTTATTTCGGAATTTAACAGTGTCGGGAATTTTATTTTTCGGGATTTTTCAGTCGTTCCGTTTCTAAATGGAAATTATACTGTTTTATTAAAAATTTATTTTTTCAAATATATTTTTTCAGTTTCAAATTCAACTGTTCCTTGAATGAAATTTTAACTATTTTTCTTAAAATCCAGTTTTTTTATGCAAATGAACTTTTTAAAATTGAAAACTCATCTTTTTTGTAAAATATTAATCTCCTTGTACGAAAATTCATTTAAAAAACAAAATAAACTAGTTAGTCCACTTTGTTGAAAATTCATTTTTTTTCTTAATAATTAACCATTTTAGCTGAAAATTCAGATAAATAACTTATACTTCCTTATCAAATGCGCCCTAAAAAATAAAATGTTTGATTAACTATTTTTTAGGTTTATTTGTTTAAAAAAATATATAAATATAATTTTTCTCAGGAAATTAAAAAAGACTTTTAAACATTTCAGACACGTCGAATACAAATTTTAACAAACATGTTATTCCTTAACCAACAGTGGCATTTTCAAACAAAAAATAAGAATTTTCAACAATAAAATGTCATAGATGATATTTTTATTTAAAAAATTTTATTTTACATAAAAAACAGTTGAATCAGTCCAAAAAAAATAAATTCTCAACCAAAAATAAATTTTTATCCAGAAAACATTAAATATTTGAAAAAAGAGACGAATATTAATTTAAAAACCAAGATTACAAATTAATATGTTTAAATAAAAATGCAAGTTTTATTAAAAAATTATTACTTTTATGGTAGAAAATTAATCTTCTTAGCGAAAATTTATTTCAAAATTTTTTAAATTTCATTTTTATTTCATTTTCATTTCATTTAAAAAATTAAAAGTTAAACTGCTTTTATAAATATTTATTCTTTTTTTTAGTGATTTGCCATTTTATTTGAAAATTCGTCTATTTGTTTGAAGATTCAAGTACTTACTTGAAAAATGAACAATTTTGCTAAATTATTTTTTTAAGATTCACCATTTTAGTTAAAAATTTACCTGTTTAGTTCAAATTTAACTATTTTGTTTTAAACTAATTTTTTTAAATATATTTTTTCTGACGTACCCTGATTAATTTTAAACTATAATGATAAATAATTAACAAATAAAATGTTTTTTTTAACAAAACAGTTTAACTTCCAACCAAGGAGTTTAATTCTTTTAAATTAATTTTCCATCAAAGACGATTAATTTTTGGAAAAAATGATGAATTTAAAAAGAATTACACGTATTTTCAACCAAAAAAATTGTACTTTGTAGTTAAAAATTTAACATTAAACAATTTAGTTAAATTTTCAACTAAAAAAAATGAATTAAATGAATCTTTCGTTAAAAACATTAATTATTTAATATAAAATAAAATTTTTCAAGAAATTGCATGCATTTTTAACAAAAAAAAGTTGAAATTCTAAATTTGAAATTTAAAACTAAAATGATAAATGATTAACAAAAATAGTGAATCGGTTAAAAAAGCAGTTTCCAATTCGGTATTTTTATTTTTCGGCAATTTTATTATTGGGGAATTTTATAGTGACGGAAATTTTATTTGTCGGGATTTTTCAGTCACCCCATAAAAAAATTGTAATTTAAATTCGCGAATTTTCCAATTCAGATATTCTATAATTCGTCCAATTTCTGTACGGAATTTGATATTTCGGAATTTTTCCAATTCGGTAATTTTATTAACTGCCTGGAATTTTCAAATTCGGTAATATTATAAACTGTCTTGAATTTTATTATTCGGAAATTTTTTAATTCGGTATTCTTAATTTTCGGCAATTTTATTTTTCTCGAATTTTATTATTCGGGAATTTTCCAATTCGGTATTTTTATTTTTCGGCAATTTTTTATTTTTATTTTTAAAATGCATGTGATTTTTTTAAAAAACATCTACACACTACTTGATTGAAAGTTGAACTGATTTGGTGAAAATTTATTCTTTTTGTGAAGGATGTATGCTTTAGTTAAAAATTCATCTTTTTTGTTGAAAGAAGTATTTTGTTAAAAAAAAAATTTTTTAATTTTATTTATGAGCTCAACTTTTTTAAATTCAAAATTAAAATTTTTTTCATTGAAATATCAACTACTCGTATTATATTTTTCGTTAAGAATTCAGCTTTTTTTATTTTACATTCATTTAATTTCTCTGAAGTTATTATTTTTTTGGTATAAAATTAATCTTCCTAGCCGAAAATTCATTTTAAAAATTCAATTATTTGATTGAAAGTTAAACTGCTTTTAGAACATTTATTCTTTTTCTTAGTGATTTACCATTTTATTTGAAAATTCATCTGTTTGGCGAAAATATAATATTTTGTTTATATTCAATTTTTAGTTAGAAATTCACCTTTTTAGTTCAAATTTAACTATTTTTTTTATTAATTTTTTTTTACTTCATTTTTTCTGACATAAAGTTTAATTTTTTTGGGTTACAGGGTTGAAATTTGATGAAAACCGACTAAATCAAACTTTACAAAAAATCAAAAACTTGTTATTCAGATGAAAATGTAAAAATATCTCTAAGAAATAAATTTTCAATAAGATAGTCAAATTTTCACCCAAGCAGATGCATTTTAAACTAAAATGTTAAATAATTGACAAAAAGAATGAATTTGTTAACAAAACAGTTTAAGTTATAACCAAGAAGTTTAATTTTTCTTAATTAATTTTCCACCAAAAACCATTAATTGTTGGAAAAAATGTTGAATAAAAAAAACTGCACGTATTTTCAACTAAAAAAATTTGAATTTTTAGTTAAAAAATTGAACTTTAAACAAAGCAGTTATATTTCAACTAAGATAATAAATAATTAACAAAAATAAATTCATTGTTAACAAGGCTGTCCGAACTTTCAAACAAGTAGTCGTGTTATAAAAAAAAAGATTAATTCTTACTAAAAACATATGAATTTTTAAAAAATTACACGAATATTAAACCCAAAAGTTGAATTTTTTAGTAAAAAAAATGAATTTCAAAGAAAATATTATATTTTTGTCAAACAGATGAATTTTCAACTAAAATGCCTTGGTTCAAAGTTGAAGTGCTTTGTTAAACATTAATTATTTTTTTAATGTCTTATCATTATAGTTAAAAATTCACCTATTTATTTATTTAAAAATAAAACTATTTTTTTTCAAGTTGATTTTTTTAGTAATTTTTTTTAACCAGAAATCAAATTTTTTGGTTTGACCATTCATCTAATTTTTAAAAAATTCATAATTTTTGTCAAGATTCATCTTCTTGGTAGAAAATTAATTTTTTTTAATCAAACCACTAAGTTGAATGTTAAACTACTTTTTTAACCAATTCACTATTTTTTTTAATCATTTATCATTTTAGTTTTAAATTCATGTGCGTGGGTGAAATTCAACTATTTTGTTTGAAATTAATTTTCTTTTATTTTAAAATGCAACTTATTTTGGTTGAAAATTATTTTCCTTGGTTAAAAATTAAACTTTTTGGGTTTAATATTAATGTAATTTCTTAAAAATTCATATTTTTTTTATAATGATTTATTATCTAAGTTGAAAATTCACCAGCTTGGTTGAAAATTTAACTATTTTTGTTCAAACTCATTTTCTTTGGGAATCAATTCTTTTTAGTTTGAAATTCTTTTTTTTTGTTGTAGAAAATTAAACTTTTTGGCAGCAAATTAATTTTTAAAAAAATAAACTACTCAGCTGAAAGTTGAACTGCTTTTTAAAAAACTATTTCTTTTTCCTGATGCCTTATTTTTTTAGTTTAAAATGTATCTACTTGGCTGACAATTTAACTATTTGGTTTAAAATTAATGTTATTTTAAACAATTCAAAAAGATTAAAATTTCAACTTTTTTGGTTCAAATGCATGCAATTTCCTCAAAATTTTTATTATATAATAAATAATTAATATTTTTGGCGAAAGATTCATTTAATTCAACTTTCTAGTTTAGAATATAACTAGTTTGTTTAAAGTTCATTTTTTTAACTAAAAATTCAAATTTTTTTGGTTGAAGACACATGTAATTTTTTTTTGTTCGTTAATTTTTTGATTCGCTAAGAAATCCATTCTTTTTGTTAATTATTTATCATTTTAGTTTAAAATTTATCTGGGTAGGTCAGAAAAAAATATATTTAAAAAAATTAATTTAAAACAAAACAGTTAAATTTGATCTAAACAGGTAAATTTTTAACTAAAACGGTGAATCTTAAAAAAATAATTTAACAAAACAGTTGATTTTTCAAGTAAGTAGTTGAATTTTCAAACAAATAGACGAATTTTCAAATAAAAGGGCGAATCACTAGAAAAAAGAATAAATATTTATAAAAGCAGTTTAACTTTCAATCAAGTAAATTAATTTTTAAAATGAATTTTCGCTAAGAAGATTAATTTTCTACCATAAAAGTAATAATTTTTTATTAAAACTTGCATTTTTATTTAAAAATATTAATTTTTTATCTTGAAATGGAATTTCCACCTTAAATTATGAACATTAATCAAAATAATTAATTTTTATTATAACAGTTCATGTTTTAACCTACTGTAGTTTAATTTAAAAATATGAATTAAACCATTTTTTTGACAATTCTTCTTGTCGGTTTGTAAATTCGTTTCTTTCGGTAGAGCCTTTTTTATTTTTTAAATTAAAATTGCAACTTCTTGGACTAAAATTGGAATATTTTCTTAGTTGAGAATTGTTGAAAATTAATTTTTTTATAAATTCCACTGTTTTTGATTTGTAAATTAATATTCGTATCTTTTTTTCAAATATTTAATTTTTTCTGGTTAAACATTTATTGTTGGTTTAGAAATTTGTCCTTTTTAGATTGTTTCAAGTATTTTTTATGTAAAATAAAATTATTTAAATAAAAATACCATCTATGAGATTTTTATGTTGAAAATTCTTATTTTTTACTTGAAAATGCCATTGTTTGTTAAGATTTGTATTTGAACCAAGAAAAAAGAATTTTTAATAAATTAGTTACCCAAGGAACAATTGAATTTAAAAAAAAATATATAATTGCAAAAATTAGTATTTTTAATAAAAGATTTTAATTTTCAACGAAAAAGATTAAGATTAATTGACTGAAAAAATAATTATTTTTGTAATTAGATAAAATAAAAGTTGTCCGGTCTTCAATAGCATCAGAAGATTCACTGGCAAGCCTTGCGATAGTAGACTGTCAGGAGCGGGTATTAATCACCGATCATATCCCAAGTTCATCATCTGCTAAGAGGATCAGTGATGACCCTACTGAAGACAATTTGATCCACCGAACGTCTCGTATATGACGGCTAGGAGAACGATTTCGTTTTCGAGAGAGACCGCTCGTCGCGCCACCTGGCAACTTTTGGTTGAACATTAATCTCCTTGGTTAAAAATTCATCTTTTTTGTTGAAAATTTAATTATTGTGTTTCAAATTAATTTTTTTAAATAATGTTTTTTGTATAAATTCAATATTTTTTGCTTAATAAGTTATTATTTTTATATGTTAAAATTCAACTTTTTTTTATCAACTTAGCAGAAATTTAACTATTTTTTTCAAATTTTTTTTTAATGTGTTCTTTTATAGTTTATAATTTAATTTGTGGACTGAAAATCGAACTCCTTTATTAAAAATGCATTTTTTGTTGTTAATGATTTATAATTTTAGAAGAAAATTCATCCGTTTGGTTAGAACTTAAACTATTAGGTTTAAAATTCATTTTTTTTCAAATCAATTTTTACTTTTTTTAAATTCAACGTTATTGGTTTAAAATACATCTTCTTGGCGGAAAATTCATTTTAAAAAATTGAACTGCTTAGTTGAAACTCGAAATGATTTGTTAAAAATTCATTCTTTTTGTTCATGCTTTATCATTTTAGTTAAAAATTCATCTTTTTGGTTGAAAATTTAATTATTTTGTTTCAAATTAATTTTTTTAAATAATGTTTTTTTTTGGTATAAATTCAATATTTTAAGGTTAATAATTTATTATTTTTGTTAATTATTAATGATTTTAGTTAATAATTCACCTTCTAGGTAGAAAATTGAATTATTTTATTTAAAAACCATTTTTTTATGTTAAAATTCAACTATTTTGTTAAAAATACATTTTTTCCTAAAATAAATAATCTCTTAATTTAAAAATTATTTTTTTGGTCGAAATTCAAGCTTTGTTAAAAATGGTGTATTTTTTAAATGATTTACTCTGTAGTTTAAAATTTATCGACTTGGCAGAAATTTAACTATTTTGTTCAAATTTTTTTTAATCTGTTCTTTTATAGTTTATAATTTAATTTTTTGGACTGAAAATCGAACACCTTTATTAAAAATGCATTTTTTGTTGCTAGTGATTTATAATTTTAGAAGAAAATTCATCCGTTTGGTTAGAACTTAAACTATTAGGTTTAAAATTAATTTTTTTTCAAATCAATTTTTACTATTTTAAAATTCAACGTTCTTTATCATTTTAGTTAAAAATTCATCTGCTTGGTTGAAAATTGGACTATTTTTTTTAAATTTATTTTTCCAAATCAATTATTTTTTTGTATAAAATTAAATTACTCGGACTTGAAGGATCATCTTTTTTTTGTTACCAATTTAACTATTTTGTTTAAAACTAGTATTTTTATCTCGAAAATAAATTTTGTTTATTCAAAATTTAACAATTCCCTTTTCGTCTAAAAATTTTTTTTTTATTCAAATTCAAATTTAAATAACCATTTTTGACTGATTTATTACTCGCTGAATGAGAATTATTTGAATAAGTCATAAATTTTTTTTTTTGTAAAAAAAAGAAAGGTTTATAAAAATTATTAACAAAAAAGTGCAGTTAATAAATTTTGGTACACCTGTGAATAATGTTCTTTCACAAGTGTTTTAATGAATCGCGGATGGGAGGTCCCGGAAAATTTTCTTTTTCTTGGTGCTCTACTTTCCCGAGGTTTGGGATATTTTTCCACGTAAAAAAAGGGGTGAGACTAAAGCCATCAAAAGTTTGGCAAGAGGGGTTTTAGTGGCAGTTGTGAAATCTTCGTGGATGCGATAAATTAGATATCAAGCACACTTATAAAGAAGGGGAGCTTTTTTCCTCGACGAACTAACTTTCTTTTTTTTTTTTAACTTTTCTACTTTCTTTTTTACCTGATAAAGAGCAAGATTAAGTCGCGCGACATTATTCTTTTAAAATAGAAAATCCATCATACCCGAAATTTTCTACTCTACATTTTTACATTTCGTAATTACAAATTTCACTCTTTAACAAATTTACAGTTTCAAATTTTTATTTATTGGCGAAATTTAATTTAAAAATAAATAATTCATTATTAAATAATTTGAATGTTATAAAATTGTAACTATTATTCAAAAAGATTTATAATCATCAAAGAGCCTTGTTTTCATTCACGACATAAACTAAAAATTAAAATAAATAAAATAATTAACAAAATATTATTATATAAAAATTAATATTTAATACTATTAAATAAATGTCTCATAAATATTATTCCTTCAATAAGATTATTTTGATTTATTATATTTATTTTTAATTTAGCATCTCCTCCCTCTCTAAATTTATTTAGAGAAATGATAATAATTAATATATTATTAATTTAAATATTATTTTTATTAATAATTTAAAAATTTTTGAGAGTTGTAAGTCTTTGGTTGATTTTTTTTAATTTATCATTTTAAATTATGAATTCAATTTTTTTAAATCAACTACTTGGTTTATAGTTAAATTAATTTGTCAAACTTTTTTTAATGTAAAATTAATTTTTTCATCTGAAAAGATAGCTATTCCATTTTTGTTGAAATGTTGTCCTTTTTAAGTTGGAAATTCAACTTTTGGTTGGAATTTCAAAATTTTGACTGAGGATTTAACTATTTTTTTTAAAATTCGACTTTTTGGTTGCAATTAACCGGTTTTCAAATCGTTTTTATTTTATTTATTTTTTAAGTTATTTTTTTAAAGAAAAGTTCAACTTAATCATTTCGTTGAAAATTCGTCTTTTTGGTTTGCAAATAAATCTCATTTCTTGAAAATTTATTTATTTCGTTGAGGATTTAATAATTTGTTGAAAATTCAAGTATCTTGTAGAAAATTAGTCTTTTTGATCTGAAAATATACTAATCTTATAGAAAATTAAATTATTTGACTAAAAATGAACTTCTTGGTAATTTATCTTTGTCGTTAAAAATTTAACAACTGTGGTCAAAAATTAAACTATTTCATTCCAAATTTAATTATTTGTTGGAAAATAATTTTTTTTTGGTTGAATTCGACTATTTGATTTAAAATTGGTCTTTTTTTTAACATAAACATGCTATGTTGAGAATTAATTTTTTTATTAAAAAATAAACTACTTGGTTCGTAGTTGAGCTACTTTGTAAAAATTAATATTTTTTGGTTGAAGATTCACCATTTTAGTTGAAATTTCAACTATTTGATCGCAAAATAATTTTTTGTTACAAATTCAACTATTTTCTGGAAAATTCGTTTTTTTAAACTCTAAAATATAATAATCTGATAGAAAATTAAAATATTTTGTTGAAAATTAATTTTTTTATCACTCATATTTTTTGTTAAAAATACTACTATGTTGAATATTCCTCTTTTTTTGAACAAGAATTAATTTCGTTAATTAAAAAAGTAATTACTCCACTTTGGGTTAAAAAATTATATTTTCGATTGAAAATTGATCTTCTATAGTTGAATATTCACCTATTTGGTTAAAAATTCATTTATTTTGTTGAAAAGTCGTATTTTTTTGGTAGAAAATAATTATCCTCGATATCAATCTAATCAACTGGCATTTACTGTGAAACCATTGGAAATCGAGAATCCACATTTTTTCTCTCTTTTTTCTTAATTATGAGGGAAAGTATCCATTATCGGCCAACTGCGAGGAACAAAAGAAGAGTAATAAAAGAGAGTTTAATCGAACCGTATCCGACATACCAATTCCCGTTTTTCAATTACTACTTTCCACATCCCACTTTTCACTTCTAAATTTCCACTTTGCACATGCCACAATCTACTTCTCAATTTTGAAATTCCACTGCCTACTTTCGACTTTCCACTCTTCACTTCCCATCTATCACTTCTTACTTTTAGCTTTCCACTTTCCAATTTTCTCTTTCCACTTCCCACTTTCCCCATTAGACTTCTTACTTTCGACTTGCCACTTTCCACATCCTACTTTTCACTTCTCAATCTTCATTTTCCACTTCTGACTCTTCCCTCTTCATTTTTCACTTTCTAGATACCACTTTTCACTTTCCACTTCCTCCTTTCGATTTCCCACTTTCTAATTCCTAATTTCCACTTTTCACATTCCACTCCCTACTTTGCACTTCCCGATTTTCACATCCCACTTTCCAATCTTCAATTTCCATTTTCCACATTCTATTTCCCAATCTACTTTCTACTTCCCACTTTTCACATTCGAGTTCCTACTTTCGACTTCCCACTTTTGACTCCCCACTTTCCACATCTTACTTTTTACTTCCCAATATTCATTTTCTATTAACCATTTTCCACTCTTCACTTTCCATTTTCCACTTTCCACTTTCTACTTTCTACTTTTCACTTTCCACTTTCGATTTCCCACTTTCTAATTCCTGCTTTCCACTTTTTAGATTGTACTGCCTAATTTGAACTTGCCGCTTTCCACATCCCAATTTCCAATTTCCACTCTTCACTTTCCATTTTCCACATTCCACTTCCCACTTTCTACTTCCCAATTCTCGCATTAAACTTTCGACTTCTCACTTTCCACGTCCTAATTTTGACTTCCCATTCTTTATTTTCTATTTTCCACTTCCCACTCTTCACTCTTCACTTTCCATTTTCCACTTTTCACATTCCACTTCCTGCTTTGATCTTCTCGCTTTCCACATCCCACTTTCCAATTTCCAATCTTCACTTTCCATTTTCCCCATTCCACTTGCGACTTTCCACATTCCACTTCCCAATTTCTACTTTCTATTTGCCACTTTCCACATCCTAGTTTTCACTTCCCAATCTTCATTTTCTATTTACCATTTCCCACTTTCCATTTTCCACATTCCACTTGCTACTTGCCACTTTCCACTTTCGATTTCCACATTTTACATTGTACTTCTTACTATGCACTTCCCGATTTCCAAATACCACTTTCCAATTCCCAATTCCCACACTTCACTTTGCATTTTCCACATTCCACTTTCTACTTGCCACTTTATACTTTCGATTTCTCAACTTTCTAATTCCTGCTTTCCACTGTTTACATTGTACTTCCTACTTTGCATTTGCCGCTTTCCACATCCAACTTTCCAATTTTAAATCTTCACTTTCCATTTTCCACATTCCACTTGCAACTTTCCACATTCCACTTCCCACATTTCACTTCCCAATTTTTACTTTCTATTTGCCACTTTCCACATCCTACTTTTCACTTCCCAATCTTCATTTTCTATTTACCATTTCCTACTATTTACTTTCCATTTTCCACTTTCCACTTTCTACTTCCTACTTTTCACTTTCCACTTTCGATTTGCCACTTTCTAATTCCTGCTTTCCACTTTTTACATTGTACTTCCTACTTTGCACTTGCCGCTTTCCACAACCGAATTACCAATTCACACTCTTCACTTTCCATTTTCCACATTCCACTTCCCACTTTCTACTTGCTACTTTCTACTTCCCAATTGTCCCATTCAATTTTCCACCTCCCACTTTCCACGTCCTAATTTTGACTTCCCACTCTTTATTTTCTATTTTCCATTTCCCACTCTTCATTTTTCACTTTCCACTTCCTGCTTTAAACTTCTCGCTTTCCACATCCCCCTTTCCAATTCCCACTCTTCATTTTCAATTTTCCACACCCCACTTTCACATTCCACTTTCCAGTTTCCACTTTCCACATTCTACTTCCCACTTTCCAATTCCCACTCTTCATTTTCAATTTTTCACATTCCAAATTCCACTTCCCACTTTCTACTTTCTTCTTCCCACTTTTCACATTCCACTTTCTAGTTTCCACTTTCCACATTCTACTTCCCACTTTCCAATTCCCATTCTTAATTTTCAATTTTCCACATTCCACATTCCACTTCCCACTTTCTACTTTCTTCTTCCCACTTTTCACATTTCACTTTCTAGTTTCCTCTTTCCACATTCTACTTCCCACTTTCAATTCTCTACTTACCATTTTTTACATTTAATTTTTTTTCGTACTAACTGTCGTTTCAAAATTTAACGGTAGCGCTCGGCTTGAATGTTAAAAACAATTATGGAGATGAAAAGTGGGAAATGGAAAGTGGAATGTGGGATGTGGAAAAGTGATGTAATCGCCCCCCTAATGAAAAAAAAAGTTTTTAATCGGCAGTTGCATTTGCAATCAAATGCTTCAATTTTCGAGTAAAAAAAGTTTTGGAAGACAGTTGGATCAATCCAATCTGTTGAATTTTTGAAAAAAAGATTCTTTTTAGCCAAGAGAGATGCATTTTTAAATTCAACTTAAGAAGACAAATTTTCAACAAAATAGCTGAATAGATGAATTTTCAACAAAATAATTAAGCTTTTAAGCTAAAATGTCGAATGTTTTAGAAAACAGTTGATTTTTAAATTTTCAAAGAAATAATTGAATTTTTCATTAAAAACGATAAATTTACAACAAAAATGGAATCTTCAAATATATACTTAAAAAAAATAAATATAAAAAAATAAACTAATATTTAACAACAAGAAAAAACTAATTTTATAACAGTTTAATTTAACTAAAAAGACAAATTTTTAACAAGATACTTGAATCTTTAAACAAAATGATGAATTTTCAACAAATAAAATTAATTTCCTACCCCAATGGACAAATTTTGAACAAAATAGGTAAACTTTTTTAATTTTTTACTTAAAAATGAACATATTTAAATTAAAAAAATGGAATAGCTATATTCTAAGATGAAAAAATTAATTTTACAACAAAAAAAGGATTTTTCAAGAAAACAGTTAAATTTTAAAATCAGCACTTTAACTTTTAACGACATAGTTTAATTGTTCACTACAGTAGTTGAATTAGGAAAAAAAATTATTTTCAACAAAACAGTTAATTTCCAAACAAATAGTTAAATTTTTTATACTATTTTTATTCGAAAATTCATCTATTTTTATGAAAATTTTTATTTTTGTATAGAAAATTAATCATCTTGGCTAAAAATTAATTGCTTTGGTTAAAGATTCATTTTTTAAATTAAAAATTCATCTATTTGGTTGAAGACTACACTACTTACTTGAAAAATCAACTGTTTTGTTAATTTTTTGTTTTAATTCATCATTTTAATTGAAAATTCATCTTTTTGGTTGAAAATTAACTCTTTTGTTGAAAAATCATATTTTCGCTTGAAAATTCAACTATTTGTTTAAAAATTAAACTGTTTCGTTCTTTTTTCTTTTTGTTTTCAAATTTAAATTTTTAATTACAAATTTAACTTTTAGTAGAAAAATAAACTAATTGGTTACAAATTTAACATTTTTGTGGAAAATTAATTTGCTTATTAAAAAAACATTTCTTCATGTAAAAATGCAACTATTTAATTTTTGACGAGGAATTTATCCTTTAGAAGTTAAAAATACTAATATTTTCAAACACAAAACCATTCAGTTTGTATTGCCTAATTCTAAAGCTGCTTTTTCTGAATTAAAAAATGGGAGTTTTTTATTCTGAACATTTTTATTGAGTTCGAAGATAGGGATTTTTGGTATATAATTTTTCTTTGATTTTTGTCTTTCGAAATAGAGAATCTAGTTATTTTTAAAATTTGAAAGATTTTTCTTACATTTCTATTGGGCTGAAGGGGAGAAAAAGTTTAAATTTTATTATTTTTTTTTCAATTTTTGTTTCAAAATTTGCAGCAAAGAATTTTTTTATATTTTCAGAAGTATAAATTACAATTTTATAAATATTTTATTTTATTTTAAATCTCTCAAATTATGTTTATTAATATCATTATTATTATACCATTAATTTTCCCAGGTCGCTGATCAATCTCCTTAGCAATCGCCCCAGGCGAAGAGTTTCACAGCGTCACCATGTGAAGCTCTTCACTCGGGCACAATAGTATCCAAGTATTTAATAATTTTATAAATTCAAATTAAAAATTTATTAATTAAAAAATAAAAAGATATTAAATTAGGAGAAAAATTGAAAAGGATTCTTTTAGAAAAAATTTTATTATCCATAAAATACTCGTCTGACAAATAGATTAGATTCAATTTTGAGTTTAATTCGCAATTTGATCCCGCATTAGGCAGATCGCTTATCTCTGACTGCGGGCATTATTCACCAGAAACCTAATATTACGGGCTTGAGGGATAGATTTAATTTCAAATCTACGCTCGAACGTAAATTCTAAATTTTATAACATACATGTGATTTTAATTGGAAAAATAAAACATCAAATTGGAAAATTTTGTTTTTATAAAAAAAATATAAAATATTGAAAAGGTGAATGATACTCTACCTTTTTCAAATTCAAAAATTGAAGCCACGAAGTTTTTTAAATTGAAAAACATAATTTGTTTTTACTTGAGAGGTTTATTTAAATTATTTTATTTAAATTATTTTATTTTATTTAATCAGTGGGATCTAAATCTTGGAATGAGTTTCAGAAAATATTATGAATTTTGTGAATTTGAAATTGTGTTTCATACAATAAATATTAAATGAAAAATATTAAAAAATGAAAATTTTGAAAAATAAAATACGATTTGCAAGCTTTTTGATTTCGTACTTGAAAATATGATAATTTTGAACTTCTAAAGGATAAATTACCAATCAAAAATATAATAGTTAAATTTTCAAATTTAAAAAAAATGGATTTTTAATTAAAAAAAAAAAGAATTTTTAACTTAAAAGTTAATTCTCAACCAGTCATTTAAGTTTTTATAAATATAGTTATATTTTTAACTAAATTTTGTTTTCAACCAAAAATACGAATCTTCGAAAAAAAATTTCGTACAAAAAGTATTTTAATTTCAACCAAGCGGTTTTTTTCAACCAAAAAGGACCAATCTTTAACCAAAAAGAATTATTTAAAAAAAAGCAAATTTCGAACAAATACATCAATTTTCAACATGATATTTGAATTTTCAACTAGAAAAGATCAATTTTAAAATAAAAATACCATTATTTTAACCAAAAAAATTAAATATTTACATTTTTAGTTATCAAAATTAATTTTCAAAAAAAAAAAAACAATTTTCGATAAAATGTTACAATTTTTTACCAAAAATATGAGTAACTAAAATTATGAATGTTTAACAAATAAAAGTCTAATTTTCTATAAAGGAATTCAAATATCAACAGAAAAGATCATTTTTTAAACAAATAAAGAATTTAAACAAAATTCAAAAGTTAAATTTTTAACCAAAGAGATCAATCTTCAACCCAGAAGATTAATGTTCAACCAAAAAGAGAAATTTTCAACAAAAATAATACATTGTGTATCAAGGGCGTAAAGAAGGCTATTTTGACGAGTGTGAACTTGCCGCCCGAGCGAAGCGAGGGCGGAA
>JAWWLR010000004.1:1984877-1999579 GCA_035041075.1 Acraspis erinacei
AGAATGAAAGAAAGTAAGAATGAAATAATGAAAGAATGAAATAATGAAAGAATGAAAAAATTAAAGAAAGAATGAAAGACAAAAGAAAATAAAAAAAGGGAAAGATGAACAAAAATAATGAAAGCCACTAAACATAACGTCTTATTTTTAATTCATTAACTTGCATTAATCATTCTAACTGAAAAGCCATTAGACTGGACGGTTCGTAAAAACTTAATCATATTAAACTGTCAATTAAGTAAATAACACCGACTGACAAAATATAGATAATTTGATTATTAAATTCATGTCGAGATTTCAAAATGAAAGAATAAAAAAGAAAGATGTAAGAAAAAGGAAGGAAAGAAGAAGAAAGAATTAACAAAGAAAGAATAAAAGAAAGAAAGAAGAAATTAAAAGAAAAAGAAAGAAATTAAATTATCTATGTATATATCCTTTTTATTCACCACAATTTTCACGAAAATGAATAAAAATAGATAAAAAAATTTAGACAATTCAATTCTTAAATTCAAGTTCATTTTTAAAATTGAAAGAATGAAAGACGAAGGAAAATAGTGAAAGATGAAAGAAAATTATAAAAGAATAAACTTTAATGAATATTAACTCTTAATTTAAAATCATCATGATGAGGAAATCCATAAAAAATATATTTTCTTATTTGCAACAATTTTCACGAAGATAATAAAAATTGATACAAAATATAGAAAATTTAATTATTGAATTCGGAGTCAGGTTTAAAATTGAAAGAATGAAATAAGAATGAAGAAGAAAGTAAAAATAAAAAAGAATGAAAGCAAAAATGAAAGAACCAATGAAAGATGAAGGAATAGATAGAAAGAAAATATCGAATAAAGAAAAAAGACATAAAAATTAAAATAATAAAATTATAGACTATTTAATTAATTAATTCAGGGTCAGCTCTAAAATTGAAAGAATGAAAGAAAAAGATCAAACGTGAAATAAAAAAGAAAGAAAGAATAGAAGAAAAAAAAATAAGAAAAGAAAGAATGAAATAGGAAAGGGGAAAGGGGAAAGAAAAGATAAGATAACAAAAATGAATGCCACTGAACCAAACAGCACTTCTTATTTTAGAATCATTAACTTTCATTAATAATAAAAAAATGTATTTCTTATTCACTCCCACTTTTTAAGAAAATTTATAAAAATAGGTAGAAAATATAGAAAATATAATCATTAAATTCAGGGTCGCATTTACATTTAAAAAAAATTAAAAAAGAGGAAAGTGTGAGAGACGGAAGAAAGCAAGAAGAACAAAGAAAGAATGATAGAAAAAGAAAAAATTAAACAGAAAAATAAAGAATGAAAGATGAAAGAAAAGTTGAAAAGAATGAAAACCAGAAAAAATAATCTCTTATTTCAAAATAATTAACTTGCATTAATCACTTTAACTGAAAAGTCATTGGACTGGACATCTTGTAACAGCTTCATCAGAACAACAAAGTATTTTGTATTCACCATTCTGTTCACGAAAATAAATAAAAAAATATAGAAAACAGATAATTAAATTAATGAATCAACGATAAAATTTAAAATTGAAGGGATGAAAGAGAAAGAATGAACGAAAAAATAAAAGAAGAAAGAAAGAGAGAAAAAAGAATGACAGAAAGAAAAAATGAAAAAAAAGAAAGAAACAATAAGCCAAGCTCAGATTTAAAATTTCGCGCCAGAATAAAAACGACTCATTTTAAAATTGTGGCGCGAAATTTGAAATCTTTGCTTTCTTATATATCGAAATGTTCCTTTCCCTTTCTAATATTTGATCTTTTTAGAAAAATCTCACAATTTTGAAATTAGCTGATGATTTGGGTTAGCTTTATCGGACGGAAGGCAAGAGGAACGGATGTCTTCTCGATTAAGTCGATGATAGCTGATAAGAGAATCTTAACGAGCTACCAACTCTCTTATCGCACCTCCGCTTCTCCTGGAAACGATGGCCATCCTCGAAACTCCATTCTAAAATTTCTCAAGTCAAGGAATATTTATCTAAATGATCCTCGTTTAGCTCAAATGGGTTGCAGACAACAAATGAGATAAATGTGATTTGTTTTTAAATTTTGTTCGCAAGTTTTTTAACATAAAAGATTTTGTTTAAAAACTATTTGAACAAATTACAACCGATTTATTTTAGGATCAAATATCAATAAAAATTCTGTGCAACTGATTTAGAAATTAAAAAAAAAATTAAAACCTGGAAAGAATTTAACAAAGTTGTAGAGGCACATTTTTGAAAAAGTGATTTTTTTATTTAACAATAAACACGCGTTTTTAAAATACAACTTTCTTTTTGTAATTGGCGATTTGTAAATAAGTATCTGATTTATTCGAAATTATACAAAATCAGTGCGAAAAGTAAGAATAACTTTGATTAATAAAGTAAGTCCCAAAACATTATTTCTACTGGAAGACTGCTATTGAAAGAAATTTAAATTATTCCAAATCATTTGAAAATTTTTTACATTCTAATTCTTGCATATATTTTTGGCTTTTAGATTCGATTAAAAAATAATTCTACTTGATTTTGACCAAAAAAACTTTTGTATCAGAATATCCCTACTGGAAGACTGCTATTTAAAGAAATTTATTAATTTCAAAATCTTTTTAAAACTACAAAATTATAATTTTCTTTTAAATGCTCGGTTTCTGGAATATTTGTCACTAATTGCTTCTATTTGAAGTCGGACTATCACAAAGGAATTTTGATCAAAACATCACTTCCACAGATTGCTATTGAAAAAAATTAATTAAAATAAAAATCTTTTTTAATATTAAAAAATTCTAATTATCCTCTTATCACTCGGTTCTCAGATTTTATTTAACAAACTATTATACTTGTGTTTCAATATCGTACAATAAAAAAAAGTTGTATTGAAATATCGCTACCGGAAGACTGCTATTTAAAGAAATTTAATCATTCAGAATCATTTTTTTTTATTTAAAATTTTTGTATTTTCCTCTAAATACTCGGGTTTTTAATTGACTTAAAAAATTAATGGTATTTTATGTCCAACAGTACAGAAAATTGCATCCCAATATCCCTACCGAAAGACTGCTATTTAAAGAAATTAAGTTAATTCAAAATCTGTTTTAAAATTTAAAAAATCCAATTTTCCTCTAAATGCTCGGATTTTGGATTTCGTTGAACAAATTACTTGTCCTTGATGTTGGACAACAGTAAAAAAATGTTTCATCCCAATATACTTAACAGAAGACTGCTATTTAACGAAACGTACAAAATTTATTAAAAAAATTGTTTTTAAGGAATTCTAATTTTCCTCGGAAGTTTGTTTCTCGCATTTTATTTAACAAATTACTTGTATTTGATAATTAAGGAATAGTAAAAAAAGATCTATCCCAATATCCCCCCTGGAAGACTGCTATTTAGAGAAATTTATTAAATTCAAAAACTTTTTAAAACATAAAAAGTTCTTATTTTCCTGTCAAATTCTCGTTTTTTATTTGCTTAAATTAAATATCCCTTCAGAAGACTGCTATTGAAAAAAATGTAATTGATTCAAAATCATTTGAATTTTAAAATAATAATTTTTGCCTATACTGCCGGTTTTTAGATTTTATTGAAAAAATGACTTCTACTTGATGTTGAACAATTATAATAAGGAAAATTGACTGGGAATCTCTACCAGTAGATTGCTATTTAAATAAATGTATTAAATTCAAAATATTTCTTAATATTAAAAAAAATTATAATTATACTCTTAACGCTCGGTTTTTGAATTTTATTTAACAAATTACTTCTACTTAATGTGCGACATAAACAAAAAAAGTTTTACCAGAATATCCCCCTACCCGAAGACTGCTATTTAAAAAAATTAATAAAATGCAAAATCTTCTTTAAGATTAAAAAAAATATTTTTTTTAAACCCTCAGTTTTTGGATTTTATTTAAGAAATTCTTTGTATTTTATGTAGGACAAGAGAAAAAGTTTCATTCCAATATCCCTGAGGGAAGACTGCTATTGATTCAAATTTCTTAAATTAATCAACTTTTTTTTGCTTTTACCCACCATCAAATTTAGGCTATTTATTAAACGAAATCCAAAATCAAAGTTTCAGAGGAAAATTCTAATTTTTTAAATATTAAAAATTATTTTGAATTTATTAAATTTCTTTAAATAGCAATCTACTGACAGAGATGTCCTGATTAAACTTTCTTTATTATGGCCCAACTTCAAATACAAGTAATTTGTTTAAAAAAGTCCAAAAGCCGGGCATTCGAAGGAAAATTAGAATTTTTTTAGTTTTAAAAAGATTTCGAATTTAATCAATTTCTCTGAAATGAAACTTTTTTAAATCTTATCCGACATGAAAAAAAGAAAAAATTAAAAATAAACCGGAGAGCAAAACGTTCCGGAAATAAATAGAATTTCAAAAAAATGGATACAATAAATTGCGTGGGTGGATAAAACGTATTTGTAACAGCCTCATAACCACCCAAAATTATTTATTTATTTTATTCCTAAAAAATTTATTTCAGTAATTTAAAAAAAATTTAATTGTTACTTTCATTTACAAATGTCGCGAACTTTAAATAAAACTGTTTATCTATTTTATTGTTGAAACAGTTAATAAAAAAATGATTAAATTTCGCTTCAAGGAAATTGCTTTCCAGTGTGTTACAGTTTGAAATTTTCTCGTTCCAACTTTTCAATCTTTCAATTGGTCCGTCGTTTTTATGAAAGTCGTGAAATATCGCTTATATCTTTGGCTCCGACGAGATCGTACATCAAAAAGAAAAAGAACATCATGCCATGTGTCTCTCATAAGTCGTCCAAATCTTCAGATTTCAATATAAAAATGCATATATCCGAGAAAAAAATTTATCCAGAGATACCATTCTATACTTTTCCTCTCATAAATAGTTTTCTTAGGTTTTCTTTTTGAAATAAATCATTTGTAATTTTGGAAAACTTTATCAATATTTAAAAATTGTGATTTATAAAGAAAAAAAAAATGCCTTGGCCAGGATTTGAACCGGGGACGCCAGTATCTATGGGCGGTGACAGTGGCGTAATTAGTTTTTGCTCCAATCATGGATAGTGGCGTTCCTGGTTCAAATCCGAATCAAGGCAGATTTTTTCTCGTTCTTCAAAAATTATTTTTTAAGTATTGTTTATGAGAAACGTAAGATTTTTAAAATAATATATTGAATAATAATGATACAAGATTTAATGTGTAGATTTTTGAAGATTAAAAAAAAAGAATATTCTTAAGGAGAAAATTTTAACTTATTTATTATTTAAAAAAATTAATTTTGAAAGGATATTGGGAAAGATTTAAAAACATTAAAAATTATTTCTAAAATTTTCGGAAAAGGCTGTCGGCGATTTTAAAGACAAATTCACATACACATTCGAGTAAATGTAAGAGATATTTAGAAATTTAAAAGGACTTAAAATTAATTTAAAGCCTGAAGATTTTAAAAAGGTTTTTGAAAGAAATAACCAATTTTCTTAAACTTCGTGTATAAATTGAAACTGAGTTTTTATTTTAATAATATTTTTTAAATATTTCAAACAATTCAGAATATTTCAAAAATGGTTAAAACCGAATCTGGAAGATTTGAAGGCAATGCTTTTAATTTTGCAGAATTAAAAAAAAAAATGTTTGGAAAAATTTCAGTAAATTCAAAAGATTTCCAAACAAAACCAAAATATTTTTTCATTTTTTAAAAATTAGGCAAAATCCTGTAATATAAAAAATTGCACTCTTTATTAATTAATCTTTAAAAAAATATTTATTTGAAATTTTTCTTTTGTATTTAATATTATTTATACCCAAAAATTTATAATATGTTATGTTTACTTGCGCAATTTTTAATTTTTAGAGATAAAATTTTTTTTTTATTTTGAAAAGTTACAATTGAAAAGTCTACAATTTTGAAGATTTGTGATTGGAAATTCTTTAATTTAAAAAAATATAATTGAAAGTTTGTAAGTTATGTGATTTCAAAAGCTTTTTTAAATTATTTCGGTCTCTTGAAAGTTTTTTTTTGAATACTTCAATTTTTAAGATTTAAAATTTAAAGTTCCACAATTTTGAAAAGTATAATTAATTTAAAAAAATAAAATTTCAGATTTCAATAGTATGAAATTTTGAACGCGTTTTGGAAAATTTATTTTTTGAAGATCTACAATTTAAAAATGTTAAATTTTTTATATTTACAATTGAAGATTTGGAATTAAATATTCTTCAATTCTTATTATGTATAATTTAAAATAATGCAATTTCAATTTATTTTTTAGAACAGTTCAATTTTTAAAATTAAAAATTGAAAAATCTTCTATTTTTGAGACGATTTTTAAGAAATAAAAAATCTTAAATTTGCATTATTTTGAAGATTAAAGGTCAAGTTTTCAATTCTAAATCTGTCAAATTAGAGCAATTTTTAATGTGAATAATCAAAACTACAGAATTAAAAAAATCTATAATTGAAAATTTTAAAAGTATGTAATTTTAAATGCTTTTTTTAAATAAATCAATTTTGAAGATTTGCAATATAAAATTCGTCAATTTTTAAAACTAACATTTAAAGGTTAATTAACTTGGTATGTTTATGGTTTAAAATTATTTAATTTTGAACTTATTTTTGGAAATTGTAATTTAATTTTAATTGCTTTTTTCGAATAGTTGAATTAAAATTTTTTTTAATTCAAAACTCTTCTATTTACGTATAATTAGCAATTCTTAAATTTTTATCATTTTTAACATCAAAGGTCAAATTTTCAATACTAAATCTTTCAAATTAAAGCAATTTTAAATATCAATAAAAATTACAGAATTAAAAAAAACATAATTTCAAATTTTAAAATAATGTAATTTTTAATACTTTTTTGGAATAAATCAATTTTAAAGATTTACAATATAAAATTGTTTAATTTTTTACATTCATCACTTTTTAAAATTAAGTTTTGAAAATTCAATAATTTGGAATGTTTGTAGTTTAAAACTATTTAATTTTGAACTTGTTTTTTCTGAAAATGTAGTTTAATTTTGAAAATCAAGAATGAAAAACATTTCGATTTTCAATTCAAATAATGTAATTTTAAATTAAATAATTTGTTTTTTAATCAAATGTTTCTTTTAATTATTTAATATTGAAGAGATAAAATTGGAAATTCTTCAACTTTTAAAATGTGTAAATAATGTTTTTGAACATTAAAAGTCAAGTTTTTAAGTCTAAATTTTCGAAAATAAATAATACTTTACCAATTCAAATCAAAAGAATTTTTAATTGTAAAACGTGAAACTTAAATAATTTTTAATTTAAAAAATAAATATATTGAATAGTCAACTCTGAATCTTCAAAATTAAAATATTCCAAAAAAACTTTTTAAAGTCACGAATATTTAAGACATAAATCTTGAAAATTGAATCATTCGCAATTCTGTGTTTTCAAAATTTAAGAATTTTCAATTTTAAGTCTTAAAAATTGTAGAAAAAAATTTAGAATAAGATTTGACTTCTAATTTCCATATTCATTCGAAAATTTCTTTAATTTGCAAAGTTCAGGAATGAAAACCACACTTTCGATTTTCAAAATTTGACAATTAAAAAATTTTTTTTTAATATTTTGAATTTTTTTACGAAGTTACGGAAATTTGTTACTTTTTGAAGTTTTATTCAAAGTTTAATATTCGATTCTGGCAAAAATATTCAGTCAATTTCAATTTTTTTTCAAACAAATCATTAAAAAACATTATAAATTATATTAATTTTTATTATTAATAAATTTCATTTTAAATTTGCAGTTTAGGCCATTTTTTAAGTTTTAGAAACTTTTTTTTCCAAAAGTGCTTTGATTGGTTTCCTAGTAATAATTTAATAAACCGCATTTTTTAACAATTTCTAAAAATTTTAAAAATACTTTTCTTTTTGCCCCAAAAAGGATTTTAATAGTATAAGAATAGAAAAATATTTGATGTTGGCTTGAAAAATAAAACGATAGAATTTTTAAAAGAAACCTTATTAGTAATAAATATTTATAAATTTCAGAAAACTTTTTCAAACTTTGCAAATAAATTGAAAATAATATTATCCATTGCCAAATATTTTTTGTAGTTAGAGAAAATATTGTATAAATATTGAAACAAGTTATAGTGTGCAAAATATTATTAATTAATTAAATTAATTATTATAATTTCCATGAAAGTATTAAAGGCTGACTTATATTGATTTTTACTACTGAAACTGGATTAAAAAAGAAAATTAAAACAACCCTATTTTAAACTGAAGATCTTCCAAAATTGAAAAATATTTCGTTTAAGTTTAAAATAAAGCGTCCAAACTTAAAAAATTAAATAAAAACACTTTGAAATTGATTCGAAGTTTTAATATCAAAATTTAAATAGAAAATATCCAAACGATTTTAAAATTGATTGATGGTAATTTTAAATTGAAAAATAGTGCAGATTTTTACTAATTCAGACTGAAAGTAATTTTTTGAAATTATTAAAGTTAATTAACTTTTTTTTAAACTCATTTATATTATTTTTTTGGCTATAACTTTAAATTCAGAGAATAGAAAAAAGTCGTAAAGAATCAACAGGAAATTTTGCGGCTTTGTCATGCGTCCAGCTGGCGAAAAGCAAAATTTTATTTGGTATGTGTTGAAAATGTGACCAGCGCAATTTTTTTTAAATTCGTGAAAACGTTTCTGCGAAAAAATGAAAAAAGTTAGAACTCCGAAAAAATTTACTTTAGTGAAGGTTTTATTTTGAAAATGTTTTACGATTTTATCGAACTTTTAATTCTGACGAAAATTCCTGGTTATAGAACTATGCGTCATTTTCCAAAAAACCATCCAATTAAATAATATTTTTTTATAATAAATTTGTATAAAAATTAAATCAATTTTTTGATGCTCCTTCAATGTAGCTAAATGGAAATATTTATTAAAATGATGAATGTCGTTAAGTACTGGTTTAATTTAATTTAATTAGTACCTTTTTGCAAAAAAAAACTATGCTTTTATGAATAAAATTATGAATTTGTTTATAATAATTGTTCATGAAAATTCCAGACATTATTCAGTGTTAATTTAATTGTAATACAAACTATTAAGAATGAGTCTAACAATAATTACAGGAGAAAGAATAATGCCTAAATTAGTGAAATTGTAGAAATTTTGAATTCATTTATAAAATAATAAGCAACTGAAGTCAGAAATTTTTTTAATTCCTCAAAATTTAATCTATTCTGCATAAGTTTGTATAAGGACATTTTTCTCCTACCACAATAGATAAAAATGTCAAAAATCTTGAAAAAAGACCTAAGTTTTCAGTTATTAATAAGTTTTGAAAAATTTCAAATTTTGCAAAATTGTTTGGCATCACTGTTTACTACCTTAAACACTACAAAATGTCCAAAAATAACAAAATATTATCAATAATTTGATTAAAAACCAAAGATCAAGGATGAAAGGTCAGAGGTCACCATTCGAGCCCATAATGATTTTTTTCGCCAGAGTAAGAGGTCAAAGGTCAAAGGTTATGGGTCTAAATTTAGATTTCTGAAGTTAACGAAATTCAGAAAACTGTTTTGTGCAATATTAAAAGTAAGGTTATGAGTTTAGGGGTCAGGGTTCATGGGTGATAGGTTAAAGGTGAGATAATATGCCATGGACTTCAAGGGTCAAATGTTAGATGTCAAAGTTTAGAAGAAAAAGGTGAGGATTCAGAGATAAATATAATAAAGTAGTTAATAATCAATCAAATAATTTGATAACAGGTTAAAGGTCACAGGTCATTCTTGAAGGTTCCAAGGAGAGATATCAAAGAACAAGAGATCATTAGAGCCAATAATGATTTAATTGTTGGAATGAGTGGTCAGAAGCCAAAGAAAATATTAGTGTCTAAAGGATATAGGATACATTTTTGGTCATAGTTCATGGAGGTGAAGGGTCAAAATTTAGATCCTAGAATTTAGAAGTTAAATAAAACAATGAATAATAAACACAATAATTTGATCAAAGATCAAATATCAAAGGACACAGGTTAAAGGTCGTTCGTGAAGGCATCTAAGGCAGAAATCAAATGTCAATGTTCGAGCTTATAATGATTTTCTCGTCGGAATAAAAGGTCAAAGTTTAAAGGTCAATGATGAAAATCTAAAGTTCCAAAGTTAGAAAAATTTCAACAACTTTTTTTTACCGTATTAAAGTGAAAGGTTATGAGGTTAAGGGTTAAAGTACAGAGGTTATGGGAGAAAGTAGGTGTTAAAGCAGAGGTTAAAGGTCAAATTTTAAAGCTTAGGGTGCCTAAGGTTATATTCTAAATTTTAGAGAAATTTTTTAAACTTTCTTTTGAAGTATTAAAATAAAGGTCATTATATTAGGGGTTTTCGATTTTGGCTAGGATCATAGGTCAAGGAGGTTATGGATAAAAGGTTAGATGCCAAATCTGAGAACAGTAACAAATAACTAAATAACTAAATTCGAATATTTCAACCTATGATTATTTCTTAGTCGGAGTAAGAGTTCAAAGGCCAAAGGTTAAAGGTCAGGGGTATAAGGTTAAAGGTGAAGAGTTAGGGGTTATGGATTAAAGAATAGGCAATATGGCAAAGACAGCAAGGGTAAAAAGCTAGTTACAAAAGCTGAAAAGACATAGGTCAAAGGTCTCCACTTAGAGGTCAAATGTTACAAAAATTTCTGAAATTGTTGTGTTTACTAATATCATAACAAAATTCGAGCCCGTAATGATCTTATCGTTGATGTAAGAGTTTAAGACAAAAGGTGAAAAGTAAAAGGTCAAATTTCAAATGTCAAATATCAAAGAACTAAACTTAAAAATCTGAAGTAAGATAAATTTCTAAAAAAAAAATTTTCTGTAATATCATGACAACATTCGAGACCATAATGATTTTATTGTTGGAGTCAGAAGTCAGAGGCAAAGGGTCAAAGGTTAAATGTAAAAAATCTTAAGTTATATGAATTCAAAAAATTTCCTTGTGCATTATTAGAGTAAGAGGTCAGACGCAAAAGGTCAAATGTCAAATATCAAAGGTCAAAGGTAAAAAAACTCTGAAGTTAGATTTCAAAAGTAGGATAAATTTAAAAATTTGTATTTTGCAGAATTGATAATTTATTTAATAATTTACACAGGCTATTTATTTTAGGTAATTTATTTCATGTCACTTCTTGCACAAAGACTGATCACAATGGAAAGTTGGATGGCAGTGCTCAGTGAGACGTGAAATGCTATTCCGCAAAGCGAAAATACACGGAGAGAATATCAATTAATTTGTTTCCGATTACTCTCGAAGCGGTGAAATTGTGACAACCGACTGACATTTAATGCTCAAATGTATGTAAAATCTATGCAGCTGAGTAAATTGCATTCGGCGATGTTATTGTAACCATTTAATTTTGCGGTCCAATTATTAAAGACATACAGTTCGCTAAACCGCAAACAGGAATGACGATATACGTTTTCTTACTTTACCAGGCACAATCGATATTAACCCTTGAAGAGCTTAATAGTACAAATTATACAAAAGAATGATTATAAATGATTTTTTAAATTAAAATATTTATTTGAGGACACGAGAAAGACAACTGGATAGGGAACAGAAAGAATCTGAATCAATAGCAACCGACCTTTGGCTTCTTTGCAGCTCTTAATAAGAGATTCTGAATCAATAGCAATAGAAAAACCTCATTCTCATTTATATCACTAACTTCAAAAACGTGCATCAATAGCAATAGCAATGGACCTCATCGAAACTTTCCAGCTCTAAAGGAAACAGTCTGAATCAATAGCAAAATCAACCGAACTTCTTGTTTCTTTCCAGCTCTAACTAAAATATTCTGCATAAATAGCACAATCAAACGACCTTATTGCCCCTTTCCAGCTCCAACTAAAAGTGTTTGCATAAATAGCTACCAGCCTTATGGCTCCTTTACAGCTTTAAGTTAAGGATTCTGAATCGATATAAAAAGAAAACGACCTTATTCCCCATTTCCATCTCTAACTAAAAGAGTTTAAATCAATAGAAGTGGTATCTGATTTCGTCGCTCCTTTAGAGCCCTAAATAAAATAGTCTGACTCAATACACATAGCAACGGACCTCATCAGCCATTTGCATCTCTGACTAAAAGACTATGCATCAACAACAATAGCAACATATCTCATCGCCCCCTTCAGGACCAAACTAAAAGAGTCTGAATCAATAGCAAAATCAGTCGACCTCATCGGCCCTTTCTAGATCTAACTAAAATATTCTGCATAAATAGCACAAGTAACCGACCCCATTGCCCCTTTCCAGCTCTACTTACAAAATTCTTAATAAATAAAGAAAGAAACCGAGCTCATCGACTCTTTTCAGCAGTAGTTAAAAGATTTTGAACCAAAACCAACAGCAATAGCAATCGCCCTCATTACCCGTTTCCAGCTCTAACTAAAAGAGTCTAAATCAATAACAAGCAACCTGCTGGCTTCTTTACAGCTCTAAATAAAAGAATTTGAATCAATAGCAGTATAAAACGACCCCTCCCATTTCCTTATATAACTAGAAGAGTTTGAATCAATAGCAATGTCATCCGACCTCGTCACTCTTTTACAGCTCTAAATAAAATAGTCTGGATGAATATCAATAACAACGGACCTCATCCCCGTTTTCAACTCTAACTAAAAGACTGCATCAATAGCAATAGAAACCGAACTCATCGCCCGTTTCCGGCTCTAACTAAAAGAGTCTGAATCGAAAGCATCAAGCAACAGACCTAATTGACCCTTTCCAGCTTTTTCTAGAAGAGTCTGAATCAATGACAAAACCAAACCACCCCTTTTCTCCTTTCCAACTGCATCTAGAAGAGTCTAAACCATTAGCAATAGCAACCGACCTCATCGCCCATGTCGAGCTCTGAATAAAAAAATCGGAATCAATAGAAAGAGCAAACGAATTCATCGCTCTTTTCCAGCTCTAAGTAAGATTCTTAATCAATAGCAATAGCATCCGAACTCGTCAACCTCTTCCAGCTGTAGCTAAAAGTTTGAATCAATAGAAATAGCAACAAACTAATGATAAATAAATGTTAATAAAATTATTAAAGTTATAGGAGATACTTTATATGGATGATGAGAGGATGAACCGCAACCGCAAGAAAATAATAATTAAGACTTTGAAATCAATTTTAACAAGAAAAAAAATATTGATGGCCAAAAATATTAATTTTAAATTTATAATCTCAATTTTCAACCATCAATAGACTAGCCACGTTTTCAGTAATGCAAATTTGAGCCACCTTAAAAAAACGGACTAATAGAAAAGCTTCCAGCAGAGTTGCCTAAAAAAAGGTATTCCCTTATTTTTCAAAACTTGATAACAAAGGAACATCAGTATAACGTACTTAACATAATTTAATTTTTATTCTTCAATGCACACCTAGATGTCAAGACCTTCATTTTAATCCGTCTTCGAAGAAAATCGGATAACTTTTAGGCTATGATAAACCCTATACAAAAGAGGGCATTTCTTTAAATACATGATGATGATGATGATGATGATCTGATGACAAGTTTAATATACTTTCAAATTAAAGCATTATAAAATATAAATTGAATATGTATGAATATGTCTTTACATGTAGTTTTGCATTAAAAAATAAAAAAATAAAAAAATAAAAAATGTAGTACCTTATACTGATGTCTTTTTGTTATCAACGTTTGAAAAATAAGGAAATATCATCATTGATGATGATGATATGATGAAACGATTGGGATACTTTAAAATTGAAAAATTCTAAAATATAAATTGAAGCTTACAAAGAAAGAAGAAAACCCCAATGCAGAAAGTTAAATTTGAAAAATAAAAAGATTTGTTAATCGGTCTTCTAGTTAACTTGTCCTTTTTACTTGAACCATGCATTACAAGTGGCTGTTTAACGTATGATGCGCGATTTGATTACAAAGGTTGGTGTAAATGCGAGACAGGGATTTTTTTGCAGATCCACATGCCAAGATCTTCAATTCGAGCCATCTTAAAAAAATCCGACTAAAAGAAAACCTTCCATCATACTCGTCTAAAAACGATATTTCCTTATTTTCAAGCATTGAAAACAAAACAACTTCACTATGACGTACTACATTTTTATTATTTTTATTTATCAATACATACCAACATTTCAAGACCTTCAATTTAAGCTGTCTTCAAAGAAAATCGGATAACTTTTAGGGTCTGATAAACCTTGCAAAAAAACTTGATCTTGACATGAATCATGTATTAATAGCAAACGCCCTTTGTTTACAAGGTTTAGCATAGCCTAAATGTGATCCGATTTTCTTCGAAGAAGTCTTAAATTGAAGGTCTCGACATGCAGGTGTGCATCGAAAAATAAAAAAATAAAAAATGTAATGTGTTATACTGATGTTGTTTTGTTATCAATATTTAAAAAGCAAGGAAATATCATAATCAATGATGATATGATAACGCGATTGGGAAACTTAAAAATTTAAGCATTCTAAAATATAAATTAAAGCTTACAAAATAAGAAAAAAAGACCAATTCAGAAAGTTAAAATTGAAAAATAAAAAGATTTGTTAATCGGCCTTCTAGTTAGGTTTTCCTCTTTACTTGATCCATGCATTAAAAGTGGCTGTTTAACGTATGATGCGCGATTTGATTACAAAGGTTGGTGTAAATGCGAGACAGGGATTTTTTTGCAGA
>JAWWLR010000004.1:2048372-2061208 GCA_035041075.1 Acraspis erinacei
AGATAGGATAAGATAAGGTAGAACAGAGTAGAACAGAGTTGGATAGAATCCGGTAGGACACGATACGATAGAAGAAAAGGTTTAGGAAGGAAGGAAGGAAAGGTTTATAGTGTTAGTCTGGGAGACGATTATAAGATAGGATAAGATAAGTTAGGACAGAGTAGAACAGAGTTGGATAGAATCCGACAGGACACGAAACGATAGAAGATGAGAAGAGGTTATAGCATAATTTTTGAGAGGAAGGTATATTAAGAAGTTAAAAACAAAGTAAGGGACACAAGAAGAGTAAGGAAAAGGGGAAGCGAAGTTAGATAGCGGAAGTGAAAGAAGGAAGTAGAGAAAGTGAAATGCGGGGAAGTGAAGTATGAGAGTGGAAATGGAAGAGGAGAGTAAGAGAAGGGGAATGAAGTAGGGAAGTGAGGAGGATGTGAAACGAGGTACGAGAGGAGAAGTAAGGGGAGGGGTGTGTAGGTTAATTGAGGGGAGGGGAGGATAAGATATAATAGGATAGTTTACGATAGAATATAAAAGGTTAGGATAGAAAGGGATAGGAGAGGATAAGATAGGAGAGGAGAGACAGTTTAATAGTTATTTTTTTCAAAATTTTTGACGTGAATAATGATGTTAATTGTAAAATTGGCTCGATAGCTTAAATAAGGATGCAGGTGTGAGATAATGATAAACTCTCTAAACTAAAGGCTGAAACTAAAGCCACAACATATGCGTGTAATTGTATGTAGACTGTAAAGTGTATGCAAACAAACTCACCCTGTCATCACGAGGTGTAGAATTTATTAGGGAGTCAGAGGAAGTTTGCTAATGCATGCGGGAAATATAAGACGTCCACAGCTTCCTCTATTACATATACACGCATACTATATATGTGCATACTAAGTAGTACAACCCACCAATTACTTCAAATTTTCTACGAAAACGAACATTCTTTATGAAGGTGTTTTCGAATTTCCATTTTATCAAAATATAGTTCAAAAGTTTAAAAAAATATCAACAAAATAATATTTTTTTTAAGATTGTATTTAGAGACGGATTCATGAAAACATAACATAAATATTAAAGTATAAAAAATGGATTTGAAATCTTTTTTGGATAGTCTTAGAGTTTTAAAATAAGCTTATGTTCTCAAGTGAATTTTTTTTATAGTTCTGAGAAGATTAAGCATAGCTTGGCTAAAAAAAATGATTTTTTATAATATTAAAAAAAAATTTTATTCTTTAATTTTTGTATAATTTTAATTGATACATTAAACTCGTTTTTTAAAGAATATTTTAGTTAATTTAAAGGATTTTTAGACATATTTTTTTAGAATATTTCCTAAGAAAAAGATAAAAGACAATTATCAATTATGTAATTCTAGAAAATAAAAATAATTCGAAATAAATAAAAGAATTCAAAAGGATCCAAAGAGTGCAAAAGAATTTAAAAAATCAAAAGAATTCATGGAATTCTAAATAATTCAAAAGAAATCAATGAATTTTTAAAAATTTAAAGATTTTAAAGAGTTCAAATAATTAGAATGAATTAAAATGGATTAAAATGAATTCAACGAATTCAAATGAATTAAAATGAATTCAAAGAATTGAAAACAAATTCAAAAGAATTGAAAATAATACAGAGTTCAGAAGAATTAAAAAAATTCAAGCGAATTCTAAATTACAAAAATAATTCAAAGCATTCAACAGAATTCGCAAGACTGTTGCACTAAAATACAAATGTAGATATGTTTTTTCTATGTAGTAATCAAAAGAAATAGAAAAGTTCATAAAAATTCAAATAATTCCAAATAATTCAAATAATTTAACAGAATTCAAAGAATTTAAATAATTTAAAAAACTAAAAGGATCAAAAAAGAATTTAAGAATGGCAAATAATTTAAACAATTCAAAAAAAAAAAAATTCCAATATTTAAAAAATGAAAAGAAGTCAAAGAATTTAACAGAATTCAAAGGAATTGAAAATAATGCAAAAAGTTCGGAAGAATTAAAAAATTCAAAGAATAAAAACGAATTTCAATAATCACAAGAATGAAAAGCATTCAAAAGAATTCCCACATTCAAAAAGAATAAAAAAAAATTGAAAAAATTCAAAAGGAATCAAAGAATTTAATAGAATTCAAATAATTTAAAAGAACGTGAATAGTTGAACATAATTCAAATAATTTAAAATACTTCATTGGAATTCAAATAATTTAACAGAATTCAAATCATTCTAAATAATTCAAAAGAAATCAAAGAGTTCCAGAAAACTTAGAGTTTAAAGAATTCAATGATTTCGAATGGAATAAAATGAATGCAAAGAATTCGAAAAAATTCAAAAGAATTGAAAAGAATGCAAACAGTTCAAAAGAATTCAAAAGGATTCAAAGAATAGAAAAAAATTAAAAAGATCAAAGGAATGTAAATGGTTTAACATAATTCAATGAATTAAAAGGAATTCAAATTGTTTAAAAGAAATCAAGGGATTCAAACAAATTCAAAGAGTTTAAAGTATTCAAAATAATGCAAATAATTTAAAGAATTCAAAAGAAATGAAATTGTTTAAAAGAATTAAAAGGAGTTCAAATAATTAAACAGAATTCAGAACATTAAAAAAATTCAAATAATTCTAAAGAATTAAAAAGAAATCAATGAATTCTAACAAATGTAATGAGTTTAAAGAATTCAAATGAATTAAAATAAATTTTTCAAAATTTAAAGATTTTAAAGAATTCAAATCATTCGAATGAATTAAAATGAATTCAACGAATTCAAAGAATTCGAAAAATTCATAATAATTGAAAATAATGCAGACTTCAAAAGAATTTTTAAAAAAATTCAAGCGATCTCTAAGTTAGAAAAATAATTCTAAAGAATTCAAAAGAAATCAATGAATTCTCAAAAATTTAAAAATTTTAAAGAACTCAAAGAATTCGAATGAAGCAAAATGAATTCAAAGAATTCGAATGAATTAAAATGAATCCAAAGACTTCGAAAAAATTCAAAAGAATTGAAAATAATGCAAAGAGTTCAGAAGAATTAGAAAAATTCGAAGAATAAAAAAGAATTTAAAAAATGAAAAGAATTCAAAGAATTCAAAAGAATTCACACTCTTCAAAACAATACAAAAGATTCAAAAGAATTTAATAATTCAAAAGGAATAAAAGAATTTAATAGAATTCAAATCATTAAAAAGAATGTGTAGCTTAAAATAATTCTAAATCATTTAAAATAATTGGAAGAATTAAAAGGAATTCAAAATGTTCAAAAGAAGTCAAGGAATTAAGAAAAATTCAAAGAGTTAAAAGCATTTAAAAGAATACAAATAATTAAAAAGAATTCGAAAGAAATCAAAGAATTAAAAAGAATACAAAGTAATTAAAATAATTTAACAGAACTCAAATAATTCTAAATAATTCAAATGAAATCAATGAGTTCAAAAAATTTTAAAGAGCTTAAAGAATTCAAAGCACTGGAATGGATTAAAATGAATGCAAATATTTTGAAAAAATCAAAAGAATTGAAAAGAGTGCAACGAGTTCAAAAGAATTGAAAAGAATTCAAAGAGTTCAGAAGAATTCAAAAGGATTCGATGAATACAAAAGAGTTTTAAAAATCAAAAGAATGCAAAGAATTCAAAAAAATTAACAGATTTCAAAAGAACGCAAAGAATTTAAAAGAATTTAAATAACTCAGAAGGAATCTAAGAATTTACTAGAATTAAAATGATTCAAAAGAATTTGAATAGTTGAACATAATTTAAAGAATTAAAACAAATTCAAGATTTTAAAGTATTCAAAATAATGCAAATAATTTAAAGAATTCAAAAGAAATGAAAGAGTTTAAAACAATTCATAGGCGTTCAAATAATTAAACAGAATTAAAAAAATTAAAAAAATTCAAATAGTTCTAAAGAATTAAAAAGAAATTAATGAGTTCTAAAAAATTTAATTGATTTTTAAGAATTCAAATGAATTAAAATGAACGTAAGGTATTCGAACAAATTCAAAAGAATTGAAAAGAATGTAAATAATTCAAAAGGAATCAAAGAATTAAATAGAATTCAAATAATTCAAAAGAATGCGAATAGTTTAACATAATTCACAGAATTAAAAGGAATTCAAAACGTTAAAAAAAACAAATAATTCAAGAAAATTCAAAGAGTTTAAAGTATTCAAAAGTATGCGAAGGATTCAATTCAAAAAGATTGAAAAGAATGCAAAGAGTTCAGAAGAATTCAAAAGGATTCAAATAATACAAAAGAATGTAAAAAATCAAAATAATTCAAAGAATTAAAAAGAATTTACAGATTTCAAAAGAATGCAAAGAACTTAAAAGAATTCAAAAGAAAAAATTAGGAATTCTAAAACATTCAAAGAGTTTAAAGACTTCATAGAATTCGAATGAATTAAAATGAATACAAAGAATTCGAAAATATTCTAAAGAATTGAAAAGAATGCAAAGAATTGAAAATAATGTAAAGAATACAAAAGTCAGGTGTCTGAACCAAGGGGAAATTAGGGAAAGAAAAGTAGGTAAGTGAGGAAAAAATATTGAAGGGAAAGTCGGAAAACGAGGGGAAATGATGGGAAAAGAAGTAGGGAAATTAAAGACTGGAGAAGTGAGAGGAGAGAGAATAGGATAAACGAGGGGAAACTGAGGGTAGGGGTAGTAGGGAAAATGACGGAGGTGAATTTAGGGAGGCGGTAAAGCAAGGGGTTTAGTAGTAGGGGAAGTAAGAGGAAAATGAAGGGAGGGAAATTACGGAAAATGATCGGAAGTGATGGGAAGTGAGGGGAGGGCAATTAAGGAAATCAATCGTAACTGTTGATAGCTGGGAAAGGGAATCAGGAGAAGGGGAGCGTTAGCTGGGGAAGTGAGAAGAGGGGGAAGTAGAGGAAGAAGTTGAAAAAAGGAGGGTGTGCCAAGGGTTGAAGTGAGGGTAAAGTGAAGTAGGAGAGGAGTGGGGAAAGTAGGGAAGGAGAGGTAAAAGCAGTGGGAGCAGGGGAGGGGAGGTTTTAACAACTTAATGAAAGTCTTAATAGACTAAAAAAAATTTTTTGGGCACATGGTGCCCACTGTTACTAATTTTTTTAAATATAATTTTTATTATAACAAATTTTGTTACTCATTCCCTAAATTTTTTCGAAATCGATAACCCATTTTCCATGAAAGCTTAATTAAGAAAAACAGAGTTGCTTAGTCTATTTGCCCCGTTTGCTATTTTTTGTCGTTTCCTCAATGTCTCTTTTCTCGTATTTGAGAAGTGCAAGGATTACTAAACGTGAAGAATCCCTCTTCCAGTGGGCGATACTAATCCTCAATGAAAATTGTACGTGACACTTCCACTCGGTGAGCTGAGATCTTGGAGAATCTTACACTCAGAAAAATATTTGTCTTGGATTCAAGAAACAGTTTCTTTAAAATAAAATTCTTTAAAACTAAAAATCACTTTATAATTAAGAAAATTATTTTAAATTAAAGGAAAATTTTATTTCGAAGAGAAAACCCTTAATTTGAAACTGAAGAAATTTCTTTGAATCAAAGAAACTTTTTTTTGACTGAATCAGTTTTAGTTATTAATTATGTCTTAAATATAAATAATATAATAATATTTTATGAAAGGCTACAATTTTTGAGTTTTCAATTTTCAGACTGAATGTTGAGTTTTCAATTTTCCCTTTTGTAAGTTTTAATTTTACAATTAAAATTTCAATGGTAAAATTTTGAAAAGTAAAATTGACAATTTAAAATAAAAATTTTCAACAAAAGCATTAATATTTAAGCAAACAATTAAATTGACAACCAAAATTTTGCAATTTAGAACAAAAAGACCAAATTTAAAACAATGAATTCTCAACGAAAAATTTAATATTTAAAATTTTAAGCTAGGAAAACACATTTTAAACAAAATAATGAAATACATACATTTAAAAAAAAATAGTTTAATTTTAAAGTAGAAAATAAACATTCTCTACCATAAATGGAAAAGTCAATTTTCAGTAAAAAAAATATATTAAAAAAAAGAATTGATAAAATAATGGATTTTTGTAACAAAAATGGAAAATTTTCTAGAAAGACGAATTCTCAAATAAAAAATCTAAATTTTCAACTAAAAATTACGAATTTACATTTTTATTAAAAAATATTAAATAATTAAGAAAGAAAGCGTATTTTGAACAAAATAATTAAACTTGAAACACCAGAGACGAAATTTGAAGAAAAAAAATTCCAACCAAGTGGTTAAATTTTTAACCTAGTATTTGAATTTACAAATTAAAACATCAATTTTCAACTTGCATAAGTTATAGTTATGCAATTAAAATTTAAATTTCAAAAATTTAAAAATTATAATTACCAATTTGAAATTTTTAAATTTTAATAATATAAATTTTAATAATATAAATTTACTTAAAATACTTTAAATTTGAAAGAGGTTGACTATACGAAAATTTTAATATCTCCATTTTTGGTGAGTAATATTTTCTTCATTTTTAATGATTCTCATTTGATATTACTTTTTATTTTGAACGTTTTTTTAATTAATTTAATTTTGAATGCTTGTAATTGTGAAAAATTTTTATTTTAAATAGTAGAAATGACGGTGAATTTATTTTTTGATTTTTTAAATAATTATTCTGATCAGTTTTAGTGTTAAAAATTTAATTTTCAATAAAAAAAAGTTTGGTTTTCAACTAACTAACAAAGTTGAATTTTCAGTTTAAAAAATTAAGTTTAAAACAAAAAGATAAAGCTTAAACAAAAAAAATTTTAATAGTGGTTTAAATTCCAATTTTTTAATTATTAATGAATTAGTTTTAAATTTAATAATTTTAAATTCACGTATTCTATATTGTGCTGTTTCAATTTTAGTCAGTTTAAAGTTTAATAATTTTATAAAAGTGAGATTTTAGCTCTGGACATTGAGAATAGATTTTTTTATATTTGAAAATGCAACTAAAAAATGCAACAATTTTGAATTAACCTTAACATTTTTTGTTCTTGGTTTTTAGTTAAAGTTTTTGAACAATAAATAATTTTAAATTAAAAAAATCAATTGGAAAATTGCAATAATGAATAATAATTCTAGAGGAAGTGTTGAAAATTCAAAGATTTGAAAATAAAAAGTTAAAAATTTTGTTGTTTAAAATCAAAATAGATCAAAATTAAACTAACTGAAATTGATTTTGAAATTAAAATTGAAATGTTTGAATTTTGAAAAGAATAAAAAAGAATTTGAAAATTTTAATTTTTCAATGATTTAAATTTACCTAAAATATTTGAAATTTGAAAGGGTTTGTGTACAACAAACTTTTAATATCACAATTTTTACGACTAATTTTTTTTTATTTGTCAAGTGAAGTTTACTTATAATTTAACTTTTTTCCATTTTTAACGGTGAATTTATTTGTTAATCTTAGAAAAATGTGTCTAATCCATTTTACTGTAATATTATTCAGATGGGTCCAGGTCATTCTTCAGTAACTTTCGACGTGAAATCGAATGTTGACCTTGAATTTGACCTTGAACTTGAACTTCAAGGTTATTTAAGGTAAAATTTCTGTTTTTAAATAGGACCCCTATTTTGATATCGGACATCAAGAGGGAGAAACTTTACGTTTAGATATTTATTCAGGTCACAGGTCAAATGTGGCTTTGCAGGTCGGCTGAAGGTCATTCAAAGACATATGACCTATGACCTGAGTACATGCATATACGTAAAATTACTCACGCTTTTGATTGCCGATGTCAAAAATAGGAGTTCCCATTTAAAAAAAAAAATTGACCTTGAAATGACCTTGAAGGTCAAGTTCAAGGGTAAATTGTTTACAGACTTTTTGGACACCCTGTACATGATTTTATGATTCTGCACATTTTTAGGGGGAACAAGGAGGCTTTGAATTTTTTAAATGTGATGACATATAAGGTCAAATTAAATTTTCAAGTCATTTGTTATTTAATGTGCTGAATTTCTGAAAATAAAACTAAAAATCTAACAACCAAATTTGGGCAACCACCATAAAGTGTTCCTATTTTAATTTGAAAAAATATTTTCGAATAAATAAAAATTTTCCTAAGAAAGAAAAGAAAAAAATTATTTTTTGGGCAGAAATAACAAAGAGGAAAGAAAAATCAGAAGGCAAACAATCAAGTCCCCTTCCTTCTCTTTTTTATTTTTTTCGTATTTTTTGTTTTTATTATTATTAAATCAAAATAAAAAACATTTGTAACAAATAATCACCAAAGTTTCGGCACTCATACCGCACGTTTATCAAGATAAAAAATTCGAGCAGGCAGGAACAGCAACGAAACCACGATGCTCTCTCCGTGCCAGAGAGCATCGTGATTTCGTTGCTGTTCCTGCCTGCTCGCATTTTTTTCCTTGATAAGAGTTCTGTACGAGTGTCGAAACGTTGGTGATTATTTTTTCAAATGTTTTTTTATAGTGATTGGTTAATAATAAAAATAAAAAAGAGAAGGAAGGGGATTTGGTTGGAAGCCTTCTCATTTTTCTTTCCTCTTTTTTATTTTTGACCAAAAAATAATTTTTTTTCTTTCCTTACGAACATTTTTGATTTTATTTAAGTATGATTTTAAATTTGATTTTACTCTTATTTAAATTTCCTAAATTTGAACATATTATTTGTTCAAAGTTTCTCAATACCTAAATTGAGGTTAAATTTTATTTTAGGCATTTTACATTCTATGAATGTCTGTTTTTATTTTATTTTTTTTGTTTCTTAACTCTGTACTAAAAAATAATAATTAAAATTAAAAAAGGGCGGCAGGACGGTTTAGTATTATTATTATTATTACAGAAGTATCTTTTAACCTGTGTTTTCTTTTTCTACGTTTGTAGATTCTTTAATAAAAAAAAGTAATGACAATTTTAAAAAGGGTGGAAAATTTTTAAGGGTGACAGGGAGGCTTCACATTTTCATTATTATTACTGATTTAGTCTCTTTTTACTTGTAGTGACTTTTTTATTTTTTAAACTCTGTAATAAGCATTTTATAAAACTAGTAATAAGAATTAAAGAAGGGCAGGAAAATTTTTAGGGTGGCAGGGTGGCTTAATTTTTTTATTATTACAGAATAAGTCTCTTTTCACTTCTTTTGTCTTTTTTTTTGTTTTTCAACTCTTTAATAAAAAAAACTAATAATGAAAATTGAAAAAGGGCGGCTTCATATTTTTAGGGTAGGTTTTTTTTAGTTTTTGAATTCTACAATTAAAAAAAAATTTGTATTACAAATTAAAAAAGGGCGGGGAATATTAGAAGTAGCAAAGCGGCTTAATATTTTTATTTTTATCACAAAATAAGTTGTTTTTCACTTTTATTGACTTTTTTTTTAGTTTTTGAATTATACAATGAAAAAAACTAGCACTGAAATTTGAAAAGGGGCGGCAAATACTTAAGGGTGGCAGAGCGGCTTAAGAGCTTTATTAATAATGCAGAACAAGTCTCTTTTCACTTGTTTTGTCTGTCATTTTTTGTTTGCCAACTCTCTGATAAAAAAAATAATAATGAAAATTGAAAAAGGGCGGCTTCATATTTTTAGGGGTAGCAGGGTGGCTTTTTATTTTTTTATTATAATAAAATAAGACTCTATGCACTTTTATTGTATTTTTCTTAGTTTTGGAATTCTACAATAAAAAACAACTAGTATTGAAAATTGAAAAAGGGCGGCACATATTTGAGGGTAGTAGGGCGACCTGTAATTTTTTATTATTATTAAAAAAATAAGTCGCTTTTCACTTTTTATGTCTTCTTTTTGGTTCGTAAATTCTATAACGAAAAAAATAGTATTGAGAATTGAAAACAATCGAAAAAAATTTATATTTAAAAAGGGCGGCAAATTTGTAGGGGTGGCAGGGCGGCTTACCACTTTTATTATTATTATTATATAATTAGTCTCTTTGCACTTGTGCCGTATTTTATTTTTCGTTTGACAATTCTCTTTAAAAAACTAATAATCAAAATATTTAAAGGGCGGCATATTTTTAGGGCGGCTTCATTTTTTTATTATTGCAAAATAAGAGTCTAAATTTGAATGTTGTTCCTTTTAATTATAAATTCAGATAAAAAAAACTGATAATAAAAATGTAAAAAGGGGGGGGGGGAACTTTTGAGGGCGGCAGGAGGCTTACAATTATCATTATTATTACAAAATTAGAATCTTTGCATTTGTATCGTCTTTTATTTTTCGTTTGTCAACTCTCTAATAAAAGGAACTAGTAATGAAAAGTTGAAAAAGGGCGGCTCATTTTTAGGGGCGGCTTTATTTTTTTATTATTACAGAATAAGCCTGTTTTAACTTGCCTTGTATTTCTTTCGCTTGCTTACTATGCAAAGGAAAAATTTTAAAAATTTTGCAAGAGGGTGGCACATTTTTAAGGGCGGCAAGGTGGTTTTACATTTTTATTATTTTCAAAGAATTGTTATTTTTTCACTTGCATTGTCTTTTTTTCGCTTTTCAATCCTGCAATCGGACAAAAATTAAAATTGAAAAGGGTGGCCAATTTCTAAGGGCGGCTTACCATTTTTATTAATATTACAGAATTAGTATCTTTGCACCTCCATCCTCTCTTATTTTTCGTTTTTAAACTCTAATAAAAATAATCAACAACGAAAATTTAAAAAGGGCGGCATCCTTTCTGGGCGGCTTCATTTCTTTACAATTACAAAATAAGACTTTTTTAATTTGTATTATCTTTTATTTCACTTGTAAACTCTCATGAAGAAACTAGTAATAAAAATTTTAAAAAAGGGCGGAAACTTTTTAAGGGCGGCAGGGCGGCTCACTATTTTTATTATTATTACAGAATAAGTTTATTTTCTCTTGCATTTTCCTATTTTTCGTTTCTCATATTTGCAGTTGAAAAAAATTAGTAATTAAAATTCCAAAAGGGCGGCAAAATTTATTTTGAAATTGGGCGGTCCAACCTAAATCCGGTTCTGATCGCGTCTTAGCGAGAAATCTCGAGTTTCTGAAATTTTGCCAAAGAGGCTGGTGCTGAAGACAGGGACATTTAATCCCTCGTTTATAATCTGACGTGTTACCATCAGAAATAAGTGAAAAATAATGTAAAGTGAAAAAACTTTTTTTTTTTAATTCTTGGAAGCACTTCCAGGCTCAGGTTTCCTGATGGATTGCTCTCATTCAACGTCTTCGTAAATTAACGAGATAAAAAAATATGAAAAATTTCTTGGCAAATGAGATATGCTTCTCGTAATGAAATTACTGGCAGATTCGTTCTTATGATGTATGAGAATATCATATTCTGATTAGATGAATTGAATTTTTTGCAATTAGAAAAAAGATTATTTGATTCAAATAACATTTCTTTAAATCCAAGAAAAATATTCATTGGCTCTCAGTCAAAGAATGTTTTTTTTATTCAAAGAAATGTATTTTTTTTTAATAAAATGTTTTCTTTATTTTGAAGTTATATTTGGTCAATGAAACAAATTTGGATGAAGAAATTTTTCTTTAATTCGAAAACTCTTGTACTTAAGAAAAATTTATTTTTATTGTCTCTTAGCTAAAAAATTTTAAAAAATTTCTTTGGTTCAAATAAATGGTTTTTTGTTCGAATGAAAGTTTTTTTAATTTAATATTATTTTCTTTATTTTGAAGTTTTTGGTGTTAAATAAAGAAAATTTCTTCAAGAAATGTTTTCTTTCATTATAAACAAGTCTGTTGGTCGTATTATTCATAAAATAAACTCAGGATAATTATTTTTTGATCTAACGAAATTTCCTTTGAATCGAAGAAAATGATAAATTGCTTCTTAGTCAAAGACCAGTTTTTTTCAAGGAAAAGGTTTTTTGTTCCAATGAAAATTTTTCTTTAATTTAAAATTATCTTCTTCAGTTTGAAATTATTTGTATTAAATTTTGTTTAAAATTTTTAAATATTAAATTTTTGTATTAAATTTTGTTTTAAGTTTTCTTTAATTCAAAACATCCTATGAGTCTCATTAATTATAAAATAAACTTAGGAAAAATATTCTTTGATTTAAGGAAAATTTTTCTCAAAAAAAAAATATATATTTATTAGCTCTCAGTTAAAGAAAGTCTTTTTATTCAATATAATTTTTTTGGTTGAAAGAAATGGTTTTTGGATTCCAAGCAATTTTTTTTATCCAAAGAAATAGTTTTTTTTAAATAAAATTTTCAATTCACTTTATATGTTTTTTATTATTTTAATGTTATTTTTTTTACAAATTTTTTTAAAATGTATATTAAAGAAATAATTTTTTTAATTTAAAATATATCTATAAGTGATATTTATTGATAATGAAATAAACTCAGAAAAAAATATTTTTTATTCAAACTAAATTTCTCGCATTAAAAAAAATTCCTTTTGATTAAAAAAAATTTTTTGTTTGAATTAAAATTATTCTATCATTTAAAATGGTTTTTTCATACTAAAGTTATATTTGGTTAAATGAAAAAATTATTTTAATGAAACGATTTCTTTTATTTAAAAAAAATGTATGAGTAATACTAATTTTTTGCGATTCAAAGGAATGTTTTTTGGCCCAAAGAAATATTGTTGTTCCGAATAAAATGTGTCTTTAAATTAAAATTATTTTTTTCTCTTTGCTGTCATTTTTAGTTAAATTAACAAATATATAATAATGAAGCGGTTTCTTTAATTTCTTTAATTATAAAATACACTCAGAAAAAAATTCTTTAATTCGAAGAAAATTTCTCTGATTCACAAAAATTTATTTGGTTCAAATAAAAAAAAATGTATCAAAAGAAAATTTTGCTTTGATTTTAGCGGCTTTTCTTTATCTTGAAGTTATTTTTTATTAAAATAAAAAAAATATTAT
>JAWWLR010000004.1:2167669-2178383 GCA_035041075.1 Acraspis erinacei
TTGAGCAAAATTTCATGAAGATTTTAAATTTAAAAGGGTATGTTACACCAGATTTCAAAAGATTTCACAAAGATTTTTAGGATTTCATCAATATTTCACAAAGATTTTATAAAAATTGTACAGGATTTCAAAGAATTTCACAAAGATTCCAAATATGTAAATGATTTCAAATGAATACAAAAAATTTTACAAATATTTTAAGGATTTAATAAATATTTCACAAATATTTTGTCAAAATTGTACAAGATTTCAAAATCTTTCACAAGGATTTCAAGGATTTTATCAAAATTGTACAAGATTTCCAAATATTTCACAAAGATTCAAAATATTTAAATGATTTCAAATGAATACAAAAAATTTCACAAAGATTTTAAGGATTTCATAAATATTTCACAATGATTTCAAGGATTTCAAAGATTTTTTCAAAATTGTACAAGATTTCAAAAGATTTCACAAAGTTTTCACAAATATTTAAATGATTTCAAATGAATGCAAAATATTTCAGAAATATTTCAAAGATTTGAGCAAAATTTCATGAAGATTTTAAATTTAAAAGGGTATGTTACACCAGATTTCAAAAGATTTCACAAAGATTTTAAGGATTTCATCAATATTTCACAAAAATTTTATCAAAATTGTACAGGATTTCAAAGAATTTCACAAAGATTTCAAATGAATACAAAAGATTTTACAAATATTTGAAGGATTTCACAAAGATTTCAAAGATTTTGTCAAAATTGTACAAGATTTCAAGATTTCACAAAGATTTCAAGGATTTCAAAGATTCTATCAGAGTTTTAAAAATATGTCACAGATATTGCAATGATTTCAAATTAATAATAAAAATTTTACAAAGATTTGGACAAAATTTCATGAAGATTTTAAATTTAAAAGGGTATATTACACCAGATTTCAATCAATTTCAAAACATTTTAATGATTTTAAACTACTTCAAAATTTATTTAGAAGATTTCAAAAGATTTCACAAAGATTTTCAGGATTGCAAAAATATCTCAAAACATTTAAAAACATTTCATAAAGATTCCAAATATTGTAATGATTTCAAATGAATACAAAAGATTTTAAGGATTTCACAAATATTTCAAAACATTTCAAAACATTTCACAAATATTTCAGTTATTTCAAACGAACAATAAAAGATCCCGCAAACAAAGCTAAGTGAAAGATTTCAAAAATATTTGAAAAAATTCATAAATATTTCAAAATATTTTTAAACATTTCACAAAGATTTTAAAAATTTCAAAGATTTTACCGAAATTACAAAATATTTCACAAAGATATCAAATATTTTAATGATTACAAATGAATACAAAAGATTTTACAAAATTTTCAAAGATTTAAAAAATTTCATTAACATTTTAAATTCAAAGATTCCAAAACATTTTAAACATTTTAAACGTCTTCAAATTTGTTTAGAAGATTTCAAACGATTTCATAACAATTTTAAGGTATTCGTAAATTTTTCAAAATATTTCATAAGAATTTCACAGAATTTATCAACAATTTTACAAGATTTCAAAAGATTTTACAAATATTTCCAAGATTTGATCAAAATTTCATAAAAATTTTGAATTTTAAAATTTCAAAAAGGATACAGTACACCAGATTTCAAAGATTTCATAAATATTTTAAAATATTTTAAAACATTTTACAAAGATTTCGAATATTTCATTAAAAAGTTTAAGTTTCAAAAGATTTTAAATATTTCAAAAACATTTCGAATATTTCATAGAGATTTTAAATAATTTAAAAAGTTTTCAATAAATTTTAGATTTTAATGATTTCAAGCGAACAAAAAAAAATGCACAAACAAAGATTAAAGAAAGATTTCACACAGATTTCATAAAAACTTCAAAGTATTTCAGAATAGTTCATATATATTTCAAAAATTTCAATGATTCTACAAAAATTGTACAAAGTTTCAATAAATTTGAAATTTCCAAATATTTTTGAAAAATGCGTGTAGACAAGATTTCACAGTGATTTCGAATATTTGTGAAAGATTTCAAATCTTTTAAAAGATTTCTAGAATTTTAAATATTTAAAGGAGTGTACAGTAAACCAGATGTCAAATATTTTAATGATTTCAAAAGGTTTTAGACTATTTCACAAAGATTTCAAATATTTTGATGATTTCAAATGAATAGAGAAGATTTCACAAATACTTCAAAGAATTCGTAAGTATTTCAGAAGATTTCAAGAATTTCAAAATTTTCAAAAAGTTTATTTTACACGAGATTTCAAAGATTTTAAACAATTTGAAAATGTTTCAATAGACTTAAGATTTCAAAAGATTTTAATGATTTTGAAACGAACGAAAAAGAGTTGAAAAATATTTTAATGGTTTCAAATGAATAAAAAAATTTCGAAAACATGTCACAAGTATTTCAAAATATTTCAAAAAATTATACAAAAATTTAAAGAAATCATTAATATTTCAAAACAAATCACAAGGATTTAACAGATTTTATCAACACTTTAAATGATTTTAAAAGATTTCACAAAGATTTCAAATATTTTAATGATTTTGAATGAATACAAAAGATTTTACAACATTTTAAAAGATTTTATAAAAATTTCATAAACATTTTAAATTCAAAGATTCCAAAACATTTGAAAGATTTTAAAAGTTAAGATTCATCATTTAAAAGTTAAAGAATCATCATTTTAGTTGCAAATTGATCACTTTGTTTAAAAATTTGACTTTTTTGTAGAAATTTTTTTTTTATTTATCTGAAAATTTAATCATTTCATTTTTGTTTAAAACCTGATTTTTTTTAGTTCAAAATTCAGTTAATTTTTTGAAAATTTGCCTCTTTTCGTTGAAAATTTCACTCTTTCGTTAAAAATTACTTTATTTTGTCTAAAAGTTGACGTTTTTGTTTTTAAAAAAATGATGTTTTTGGTTTAAAATTCAGTTTTTCCAGTTAAAGATTCATCATTTTAGTGGCAAATTGATCACTTTGTTAAAAAATTTGACTTTTTTGGTAGACAATTTTTTTATTTAACTGAAAATTTAATTATTTCAGTTTTGTTTGAAAACTGATTTTTTTTTAAGTTAAAAATTCAGGAAAATCTGCCTTTTTTAGTTGAAAATTTCGCTTTTTCGATAAAAAAAAATTATTTACCTTATTTAAAAATGGACGTTTTTGGTATAAAACTTATATTTTTATTTGAAAATTAATCTTTTTGCTTTAAAATTTATCTATTCCAGTTGAAGTTTAATCATTTTAGTTAAAAATTCATCACTTTGGTTGAAAATTTGCCTTTTTTGTATAAATTTAATTTTTTTAACTGGAAATTTAATTAATACATTTTTGGTGAAAACTGCTTTTTTTAGTTCAAAATCCATTTAAATATTTGAAAATTTGCCCTTTATTTCGTTAAAAATTCAACTATTTCTTTGCAAATTTACGGATTTTTTTTGGAAAATGGACGTTTTTGTTTAAAAATAAATCTTTTTGTTTTAAAATTTATCTGCTCCAGTTGAAGATTCATCATTTTAGTTGAATATATATTACTTTGATTGAATTTTCTTTTTCTAGTTAAAAATTCAACTAAATTGTTGAAAATTAGCCTTTTTTCTAGTTAAAAATTCAACTTTTTCGTTTAAAACTTAATGTATTTGGTTTAGAAATCTTTCATCTTCCATTTTTCACTCGCGGAACCGTATAGATATTCAGTCAATTGTTCAAAAAATTGCGTAATATTTCAGTGTTTAAAATTCAAGAGTTTCAACTTTGAATGCATACGTAGACGGTACACTCGTGCGAATTATTTTTTTTTTGTTTATTTGGCAATTTTAATATTAAATATTTAACATATTGAACCTATAATAAACATCTAGCATATATTACGCATATGTAAAAAGTGTCTTAGGGAGCAGAAAATTGATTCGGTGCGAATTCGCACTAGTGTGCCCTTTGAGTGTTAAAACGTCCACTCGGCTCAAAAATCGGGGGGGAAAAAAAGGAATTTTATTATTATTATTATTTTACAGAATATCGTGCGTCTAGCAAAACCGAAAGTTTCCGAACCAGTGATATTACGTCTAGATGATGAAATAGAAGAAATTATAGAAGACGATAGTGTATTGGAGGATAATGCCGAACCAGTGACTGACATTGCAGTGCTCAATAGACAATTGGCCGAGGCTCGGCGAGAAATTGCCGAGTATAAAAAACGATTCCAGAAAAAGGCAGAGGAAGCGGAAGTGTACAAGCAACAGATAAAAAATTTCACCGCACAGAAGGCGAACCAGTGATTTTTGTTTTTTAATTGGACTTTATAGGATATTATTATTATTATTATTATTATTATTATTATTATTATTAATTATATAATACTGATGTGCTAACATTTAAGAGGCCTCAGTCAAGTAACTAGCAGTGATTTTTCCCGCCATTTTCTTTTTTTTTTTTTTAATTTTTTTATTGCCAGTATTTCGACTCAAAAGCAGGGCCTAAAATTTAAACCAATTTTCATTGGTCTATAATTCATCAGAATTCTTATTTATCCTGTTGAAGTTTTTTGAAAATACAGGGATAATCGGGTGATTTTTCACGATAATAGGGAATATTTTTTAATTAAATTAATGTCGATACTAGATTTAATTCATTTGGAAAGGCTTTAAATTATTATTAACATTTCAATGATAAAATATTTGATTTTCAATCAAGAAGAATTTTTCATGAAAAAAATATATAATTTTTAATAAAATACCGAGATTTTGAAGATGAAAACATGGAATTATAAACAAAACAATTATTCAAGAGAAAAAAGACAGCTTAATTCCACCAAAAAGACGAATTTTTAACGAAATAGATTAATTTTTAACGAAAATATTAATTTTTACAAGAAAAAAAGAATTTTCAACAACAAAAAATTAATTTTCGACAGAAGAAATATAATTTTGAGTTTTTTAAAAGGAATTTTCGTTAAAAATTATATATTTTTTTATTTAAGACGTGAAAATTTAGTAAATAATTATAATTTTCAGATTAAAATCGAGAATTTCTGTAATAAAATTAAATTTTGACAATTGGGGAATGGAATTTTCGAGAAAAAAAGTATTCTTTTGTCTTGAAATAGGGAATTTTTGACAAAAAACTGAAAATTTCGAAAAAAAATTAATTCTGTTTTGTAAAAAGGGAATTTTTAAACAAAAAATCCCTTTTCTTAGTCAGAATTTGTGGAATTTTGAAAATTCCTTGTTACAAAATCAGAATTTTAAAGTTCCTGCTATGAAATTCAAAAAAAAAAAAAATGATTTATATTTCTGAAATTAAATATAAAATCTTAAAAAGTTGGAGATATATTTGGAAATTATTCAAATCTTTTGAACTATTTTTAATTCACCGAGAAAAATTAATCATAGAGATTAATTTTCTGCAAAAAAAAAGATTATTTTTCAACAAAATACTGACATTTTTAACCAAGAAGTTGAATTTTAAAAATGTTTATTCTTTCGTCTTTTCCCTTCTTTCTCGATTTTTCTATTTAAAATTAAAACTGAATTAATAGAAACCCAATAAGAAAGTGCAACAATTTTTGGCTGAAAATTCACAATTTCGGTAAGAAAATTAATCCATTTTGTTTGAAAATTATATATTTTTTTTATTTAAAATTTAAATATTTTGATAAAAATTCAACTGTTGGGTTAAAAATAAATTATTTTTTTTAAATCTCGTGTTTTTTTGGAAAATTAAAGAATTTGGTTGAAATATTTAACTATTTGATTAAAATTTCATCAATTTCATTGAAAAGTCAATATGTTCGGATGGAATTTTATTAATTAAAAACTTTAATTTAATTAAAAAATATATATATTCCCCCAGTTTCGGATTAAAATTGAAACAGAAAAAAACAGTTAAATTCCACGAAAAAGACGAATTTTTAACGAAACTGTTAATTTTTACAAGAAAAATGGAATTTTCAAGAACAAAAAATCAACTTTTATAAAAAAAAATGGAATAGTTAAATTTTCAGTTTAAAACATGAATTTTCGACTAAATAGTCCAATTAAAAAATATATTTCTCAGTTTTGACATAGAATTTCAGAAAAGAAATATAATTTTGAGTTTTTTTCAAGGAAATTTTCGTTAAAAATTATAATTTTTTTATTTAAAACATGAAAATTTAGTAAATAATTATAATTTCCAGTTTAAAATCGAGAATTTCTGAAACAAAATTAAATTTTGACAATTGAGGAATGGAGTTTTCGAAAAAAAATGTATTCTTTTGTCTTGTAATAGGCAATTTTTTACGGAAAATTTCGAAAAAAAATCCCTTTTCTTAGTCAGAATTTGAAACTTTCTGCTTAGAAATTAAAAAAAAAATGACTTATTTCTGAAATATAATATAAAATCTTAAAAAGTTGGAGAAATATTTGGACATTATTCAAATCTTTTGAACTATTTCAAATTCACCGAGAAAAATTAACGAAAGAGATTAATTTTCTACAAAAAAAAAGATAATTTTTCAACAAAATACCGAGATTTTGAACATGAAAACATGAAATTACAAACAAAAAAATTATTCAGCAGAAAAAAAGACAGTTTAATTCCACGAAATTGATTAATTTTTAACGAAAAGATTAATTTTTACAAGAAAAAAAGAATTTTCAACAACAAAAAATCAACTTTTATCAAAAAAAAAATTGAATATTGAAATTTTCAGTTTAAAAAATGAATTTTTGACAGAAAAGAAATATAATTTTGAGTTTTTTTAAAGTAAATTTTCCTTAAAAATTATATTTTTTATTTAAGACATGAAAATTTATGAAATAATTATAATTTTCAATTTAAAATCGAGAATTTAATTCTGTTTTATAAAAAGGGAATTTTTAACAAACAAAAAATCCCTTTTCGTAGTCAGAATTTGTGGAATTTATATTTCTTAAATAAAATATATAATTCCTGAAAAAATATAATTCATTTTCAAAATTCGCTGTTCCAAATCAGAAATATTTAAAATCTTAAAATTTTTTAGAAATTCACCGAGAAAAATTAACCAGAGATTAATTTTCTACAAAAAAAAGATAATTTTTCAACAATTGCTGACATTTCCCGTTTTTCTATTTAAAATTAAAACTGAATTAACAGAAACCCAATAAGAAAGTGCAACAATTTTTGGCTGAGAACTCATAATTTCGGTAAGAAAATTAATTATTTTGTTGAAAATTCCACAATTATGTTCATAAATAATCCATTTTGGTTGAAAATTATTATTTTTTTGATTAAAAATTTAAATATTTTGATAAAAATTCAACTGTTTGGTTAAAAATAAATTATTTAAAAAAAAAAACTCGTATTTTTTTGAAAAATTAAAGAATTTGGTTGAAATATTTAACTATTTGGTTAAAAACTCGTCAATTTTATTTAAAAGTCAATATTTTCGCCTGGAATATTATTAATTAAAAACATTAATTTAATTTTAAAAAAACAATATTCCCCCAGTTTCGTATTAAAATTGAAACAGAAAAAAACAGTTAAATTCCACCAAAAAGACGAATTTTTAACGAAATAGATTAATTTTGAACGAAAATATTAATTTTTACAAGAAAAAAAGTATTTTCAACAACAAAAAATCAACTGTTATCCCAAAAATGGAATAGTTAAATTTTCAGTTTATAAACATGAATTTTCGACAAAATAGTCCAATTAAAAAAATATATTTTTCAGTTTTGACATAAAGTTTCAGAAAAGAAATATAATTTTGAGCTTTTTTAAAGGAAATTTTCGTTAAAAATGATAATTTTTTTATTTAAGACATGGAATTTTAGTAAAGAATTATAATTTTCAGTTTAGGACCGAAAATTTCTGTATTAAAATTAAATTTTGACAATTGGGGCATGGAATTTTTGAAAAAAATGTATTCTTTCGTCTTGGAATAGGCCATTTTTGACAAGAAACGGAAAATTTCGAAAAAAAATTTATTCTGTTTTATAAAAAGGGAATTTTTAATAAAAAAGAATCCCTTTTCTTAGTCGGAATTTGTGGAATTTTGAAAATTCCTTGTTACAAATCAGAATTTTAAACTTCCTGCTTTGAAATTCAAAAAAAAATAGAAACCCAATAAGAAAGTGCAACAATTTTTGGCTGAGAATTCAAAATTTCGATAAGAAAATTAATTATTTTGTTGAAAATTCCACAATTTTGGTAATAATTAATCCATTTTGGTTGAAAATTATATTTTTTTGATTAAAAATTTAAATATTTTGATAAAAATTCAACTGTTTGGTTAAAAAAAAAATTTTTTTAACTCGTATTTTTGTGGAAAATTAAAGAATTTGGTTGAATAATTTTTCTTTCTTGACTAAAAAATCCTTTTCGGCTTAAAAAAATAGAAATTTAACAATTTGGTGTAAAAATTCGTCAATTTAATATGAAAAGTCAATATTTTCGCCTGAAATTTTATCAAGTAAAAACATTAATTTAATTTTTTTTTAACATCCCCCCAGTTTCGTGTTGAAATTGAAAGATAAAAAAGTGTGTAGTCCGAATTCTGAAATATTTTAGGCCCTGCTACTGAACAGTATAAAATATGCAAAAAAAAGGGGAAAAATCTTTATATATATATATAAAAAAAAAGAAAAGTTTTTATACATCCACTGATTAGAGGTCGCGCGTTTTATTTATGTTTTGTGGAGCATAACAAGTGTAATATATCATCACAATTAAAAAAAAAAATAACACGAATAATTCCAAAAGTGCTGGGGAAAGGAAAGAAAATAATTTAGTTTAATACTTTTGTATAGAGATGATTGTGAGGTATTTTATATAATAAAAAAAAGTTAATACTTTAAGCTTACTTATAAAAATTTGAAGAAAAAAAGAAAGAAAAAGAAAGGAAGAAAAAAAACAAGAAATAGTAATAGATATGTATATTATCTCGAATAATATCGCAAGTGACGGTCTGTCATAATCTACGTGCTTTTCGACATTGTCTGCCCGTAATTTGATATTACCCGCCGGATAATTTCGTGGAGATTATTTTTGTTAAAAATATTGAAAAATATATATTTTACATGCTTCATATTGACGCAGATTGAGGTGTAGTCATTCAAACCAAGTTTAATTTTTTAAAGGAATAACGATTGCATTTTAATTGGGTCGGATCAAGCGCATCACTTTTTAATTAATTTCCGGGATTTCGAGTCGGAAATTTTTCTTTTTCAGGTGCTTCAGTATTTATTTTTTTTTTTTTTTTGAAACTGCCATTTTTCACGGCCAATAAAAATTAAAAATCAGCTAAACATTTTTCTATTAAAAGTAATAAAAAATAAATTACTAATTAAATCACTTAAAGTGGAAGTCTTGAATTTTTAACTTTTGAAATTTTTTTTTAATTCAAAATTTTTGTTTTGAAATGCTTCATAATTTTCAATTTAAGATTTTTTAGTGAAATGCAGTTAAACTGCAGAATTTAGAATTTTTAACGCTCTAAATTACAGAATTATTATTATTTTAAACAATTTTGAGCTAGAAACGTTAAAAATTAATTTTTTTTTTGACAGAAAACTTCTTAAATTGTAAGTTAAATTATTTTTTTTATTTTAAATAGTTTAAAAATCCTTTAAAAGCTTCAAAATCTTGGGAAATCTAGAAGTTGTTTTAAATTTATTTAAATTAAAATTTTTTTTTAGAACTAGTAAATATCTTTTGAAATGAATCGAATTTTTCCTAAATATTTTAGAAAATCCTGCAAATTTCAAAAAAAAATTCTTTAAATCTTTTTGTATATTCTCTTAAAATTATTTTCCAAGTAAAAAATTATTCTCAATTTTCCTCAGAATCTTAAGAAAATGTTTTTTATTATTTTACAGTCTGTCACAATTCTTTAAAAGTTAAAAAAATTTTTTTTTAATCTGCAAAAATCTACATTGTTTTAAAATTAGTTGTGGGTATTTTTACAGAAATTTCTGTACGAATAACCGAATTTTGTTGGTCCACAATTTATTGAAATTATTTAAAATCATTTCAAGTTTTAAATTAATGTTGAACTTTTTCAAAACTTCGTCAAAATACTTTTTAAAATTACTCAAATTTGTTATAAAAATAATAAGTGTTAAATTTTTATTTTAAACCCGAAATTCAATAATTTGACTTACAAATTAAACATTTTTTTAAAGATATCAATCTAAATTTTAAAGTTCAAATTTTAAAAGCTCTCCGAAATTTTAACGATTCAAGCCTTTCTGTTTCAAAAATAAAATAGTTAAAAAATTACCTTTCCACAGAAAAAAATTTAATTTGTTCAAATTTAAAATTACTTTTGACATTTTTTTTAAACTTCTTAATATCTTTTAAAAATAATTGAATTTTTCCTAAATATTTTAGAAAATCCTGCAAATTTAAAAAAAATTCTTTAAATCCAAGTAAAAAATTATTTTTAATTTTCCTGAGAATCTTAAGAAAATGTTTTTATTATTTTACAGTCTTTCACAATTCTTTAAAAGTTTCTAAATTTTTTTTTAATTTTGAAAAAATCTACATTAAAAAAAAATTAGTTTTGGGTATTTTCACAGAAATTTCCGTACGAATAACCGAATTTTGTTGGTCCACAATTTATTTAAATTATTTAAAATCATTTCAAGTTTTAAATTAATGTTGAATTTTTTCAAAACTTCGTCAAAATACTTTTTAAAATTACTCAAATTTGTTATAAAAATAATAAGTGTTAAATTTTTATT
>JAWWLR010000004.1:2207312-2219256 GCA_035041075.1 Acraspis erinacei
AAATTAAAATTACGAAAATTAATTAAGAAAAACACGAAATTTTAACTAAGAATTATTAATTTTCTACCAAAACTGGATTAGTTCAATTTTTCGTTAAAAAAAGTGATTTTTAAAAAAATGTAGTCGAATTTTCAATAAAAAAAATAATTTTTCAACAAAGAATATTAATTTGATACCAAAAAGGTCAAATTGAAAAAAATACATGAATTTTCATGTAAAAAAAATTACTATAAAAAAAAAAATTATTATAAGAAAATATTAAAATCCTAAAAAAATGGATTAAATTTCGACCCAACGAGATTAATTTTGAAACGAAAAACGCCACTTTTTAACTACGAAAAATTAGTTTTCTACCAAAACTGGAATAGTTCAAATTTACTGGAACAGTTCAAATTTTCGTTAAAAAATTGATTTTCAAAAAAATGGAGTAGTCAAATTTTCAATCGAAAAGATAATTTTTCGACAAAGAAGATTAATTTAGATAAAGAAAATTAAAATTACGAAAATTAATTAAGAAAAACACGAAATTTTAACTAAGAATTATTAATTTTCTACCAAAACTGGAACAGTTCAATTTTTCGTTTAAAAAGTCAATTTTCAAAAAAATGAAGTAGTCAAATTTTCAAACAAAAAGATCAGTTTTCAACAAAGAATATTATTTTTTTACCAAAAAAGCAAATTAAAAAAAAAATACATGAATTTTCATGTAAAAAAGATTACTTTGAAACCAAAAATCGAATAGTTAAAAATCTGTTTAAGTTTTCCGTTACGAAAATTAATTTCAAACCAAAAAAAGAATAAATATTCAACAAAATAGTAAAATCCTAAAAAAAAAGGATCACATTTCGACCCAAAAAGATTAATTTTGAAACGAAAAACACCATTTTTTAACTAAAAAATATTAATTTTCTACCAAAACTGGAATAGTTCAATTTTTCGTTAAGAAAAGATTTATAAAAAATAAAAACTAATTTTCAACAAAATATTTACATTTTCAAGTAAAGAGATAAATGTTGTAGAAAAACATTAATTTTTAACAAAATAGTTCAACTTTTAACAAATTAGTTGAATTTTCAACTAAAAAAGTCCAACTTTCAACTAAAAATGGAGTAGTTAAATTTTCAATCAAAAAGATCATTTTTCAACAAAGAAGATTAATTTTGAAACAAAAAGTCAAATTTAGAAAAATCTAAAAATTGAACAGTTGCATCTAGTAAAATTTTTAGTTATGAAAATTAATTTCAAACCAAAAAAAAAAGAATAAATATTCAACAAAATAGTAAAACCCTAAAAAAAGGATCAAATTTCGACCCAAAGAGATTAATTATCAAACGAAAAACGCCAATTTTCAACTACAAAAGATTAATTTTCTACCAAAACTGGACTAGTTCAAATTTTCAATAAAAAAATAATTTTCCAACAAAGAATATTAATTTTATACCAAAAAAGTCAAATTTAAAAAAAATACGTCAATTTTCATGTCAAAAAGATTACTTTGAAACCAGAAATCGAATAGTTGCATCTGGTTAAATTTTCAATTACGAAAATTAATTTCAAACCAAAAAAAGAATGAATATTCAACAAAATAGTAAAATCCTAAAAAAAACTATTTCAATTTATCGTTAAAAAAATTGATTTTCAAAAAAATTGAGTAGTCAAATTTTTAATAAAAAAAAAAAATTTCTCAACAAAAAAAATTAATTTTATACCAAAAAAGGCAAATTAAAAAAAAAATACGTGAATCAAACAGATAAAATGCCAACCAAGAATATTATTTTCAACCAAAAAGTCAAATTTCCAATACAGTACGTGAATTTGAAGATAAAAAAGATTATTTTGAATAAAAAAACCAAACTGTTGCATCTGGTTAAATTTTTAGTTGCAAAATAGTAAAATCCTCAATAGAAAAAGATTAAATTTCGACCTAAAGAGATTAATTTTTAATCGAAAAACATAAAATTTTAACTAAAAGAAGATTAATTTTGCTACGGAAACATTTTCCGTTAAAAAATCTAATTTTTAAACCAAATAATACAACAGTTCTTTACAAGATAGAGATATTTTTAACCAAATTTTAAAAGAAATGATAATTTTTAACAAAATAATTCAATGTTTCACCAATTACTCGAATTTTTCACGAAAAAAAAAAATAAAGAAATAAATTTTCTGCTAAAATGATACATCTTCAACGAAAAAAGATCAATTTAAAAAGAAAAGTAGTTAAGAATTCCAACGAGTAGTTCAATTTTCAAATAAAAAAAGAGAAATTTTTAAACAAAAATGTAGTCTTTAAATTTTAGGCAAAAAAGAAAAATAATTTTTAACAAAAAACGTAATAGTGGATATTTTTACCAATTTTTTGAATTTCATTTTCAATTAAAAACACTTGGATTAAATAAGAAAAGATGAACTTTCAATAAATAGTTAAAAATACTTGAATTTTTCACTAAATAATAGGAATTTTCTACAAAAAATGGAACAGTTTAAGTTTCAGTTGAAAAAATTAATTTTCAACAAGAAAAAACGGATTTTCAAATAAAATTATGAAATTTCAACTTAAAAAAACAACTAAAATTATGAATATTTAAATTCAAAACTTGAATTTTCAACCAAAAAGATTCATTTTTAAACAAAAGATTAATCTACTACCAAAAAATAAAATTTTTAAACAAGATACATGCATTTTTAACGAAGTAGTTGAATTTTAAATTTAAAAAAATTCTACCAACTAGATAAATTTTGAGCTAAAATAATAATAATTTTCAACGAGAAAATGGAATAGTAACATTTTTAGTTTAAAAAATGATTTTTAAACCAAATATAAGAGTTTTCAACACAAAAAAAATGAATTTTCAACTGAAAGAGTGGAATTTTCAAACAAAGAAATTAATCTTTAATAAAAAAAAGATAAATTTTCAAGCAAAACTTAAATACGTAAATTTCAAGTTTAAAAAATTAAAGTTTAGCCAGGCAGATGAATTTTCAACTATAACTGTGGAATCTTCAATGGGAAAAAATTAAATTTTTAATTGAAAGATTTACTTTCAACAAAAAAAATACTAACTTTAGAAAAAAATAGATATATTTTTAAACAAAGTGATAAATTTTCAAATAAAATAAAAAAAAACGATAAATATTTAACTGAAATACTTAAATTTTTAACAAACAAAAAAATCAATTTTTTAACAAAATACGTGAATTTTGAATTAAAAAAGACAAATCTTCACCCAAATTGTTGAATTTTGAACTAAAAAAGATCAATTATTTTCAACTAAAAATGTAACAATTAAAAATTCAGTTATAGAAATTAATTTTCAACCAAACTGATGAATTTTCAATGGGAATAAATTAAATTTTCAGTTGAAAAAATTACTTTCAACAACAAAAAACTAACTTTCAACAATAAAATAACTAACTTTAAAAAAAAGTTATATTTTTAAACAAAGGGATAAATTTTCAAATAAAATTGTAAACATTTAACTGGAATAGTTGAATTTTAAACCAGAAATATGAATTTTGAACTGAAATGATGCCAAAGAAAAATGGATCAATTAAAAATTCAGTTACAAAAATTAATTTTCAACCAAAAGGATAAATTTTCATCTAAAAAGATGATTCTTCAATTGAAATAGTTGAATTTTATGCCAAAAAGATAAATTTCCAATCAAAAAGATTAATTTTCTACAAAAAATACCATTTAAAAAAAAAGTACATAAATTTGCAAACAAATAGTTAAATTTTTACCAAAAGAACATAAATTTATTTTCAGCAAAGTATTTACATTTTCAAGCAGATATTAATATTAAATAAAAATAATTAATCTTCAACCAAAAAAAAACAAATAATTTTTAACAAAAGAGTTTAAGTTTTAACTAAAAAAAAAAAAAAGAAATCGCAACGAACAATGAGACGTATTATAAATAAAAAATATAATAGACATATATAAAAAAAAAATTAGCTCAAGAAAAAACAGTTTGTTTTTCTGGTTGGTCTCTATTAATTCAGTTCTCATTCAAATAGAAAAACGAGAAAAAGGGGGGAAAAGGCGAATAGAGAAAAGACTGTAAAACCTGCGATTAATAATTTAAAAAATTTGATAGTGTAAAGAATAATAGTTCCTTCAGAAAATAAAGTTCATTTTCCACTGCAATTTTTTATATCGGACTAAAAACTTTTGTACCAAATGTATGAAAATAAAAATATAAAACACTGGGCCCACAATCTGTAACTTTAAATTTAATAAACAAATAATTAGAAAAATTTCCTTTGCCTAATAAAATATTTATAAAACTAATTAATTCAACATAATTTTTGTTTTAAATATAAAATGATGAGAAATATATTTTTATTGCTACATACCTTTTCTTCCTCTGCCTCCAAGAATTATCACTGTCCACACTTTCCGAATCATTGTCCCATCCCCTGTTTTTCTTTCTTTTCGGACGATCGCTGTCATCGCTATTGTCATTAACTGAAAACGCAAAAAACAATTCAAATGCTCAATAATTTACGCGTATAAATTTGAAGGTGCTAAGATTTTTTAATATAAAAAAAATGTAAATCCACGCTATTATTTTAAATGCTCTAAATAAAAAAAAAACAATCAATGAACTTTAAAATTTTCAAAATTATCTCATTTAAAGGAATTTTAAGGTGGAAACATTAAAAGTTGAAAAATTTAAATGTTTTAAACTTTACACTTCTTAAATTAGAAATGCAATTATTTTCATTTTAAATAGTTTAACCCTCATACGGCACACTGGTGCGAATTCGCACCGAATCAATGTTCAGTTTATTAAGACACTATAATAATAGAAATATAATAATAATAATAATATAAGAATAATTTTTATAATAAATATTTAATATTAAAATTGCAAAAAAAACCAATTCGCACAAGTGTACCGTCTACGTATTATGCTGTAATAAAGTGTTCCTAAAATGTTTCAAAATTTTACATAAAAAAAGTTGAGAAACATCTACATGTTCTTTTACACTTTTTCAAAGTTTAAACTATTTTTCAGAAACCGTTTTTCCGGTTCAGCGGCCACCCTGCTATAAAAAAAAACTTATTCGAACCCTTAAAAATGAGAATAAAAAAACTTACTAAATTCCTCATCGTAACGTGTTGTCCTCGCCCTAGTCGACCTCCTCACCGCCAACTTCTCTCCCCTCTTGCCTCTTCGTCTCGTCGACGAATAAGACTCATCCGAGGAACTATTCCGATCATCCATATCGTCATCATCGTCCGACTCGGATCCCTTAAAGTCCTCATCGCTGAAAGGATCATCCTCACTGCTCACATCAAGACTATTCAACTTCCGGTGCTTCTTCCTCGTCAGCTGCTTCCTCACAGCAACCTTCTTCTTCTTTTCCTCGTCCTCCTCGTCCTCATCCTCCTCCACTCCATCCTCCTTCTCCTCCCTATACTCCTCATCACTCTCCTTCCCCGACTTCTCCGACTTGTCATTCTCATCCTCGTTCTGCATCCGCTTCTTCAGAGCCTCGGCCTCCGCCTCCTCCTTCTCCGCATTCACAATTGTCGTGATGTCCTTCCCTCGGCCCTGATTGCCCGCACCCTGAACCGCCTCAACTTCCTCCTGAATCGCCGCATTAATCATATCATCATACTCGTTGAATTTATAGGTATTCGCGATCCTTCTCTCCCGCAACTGATAAACCGGCTCGCTCTCCTCACTGCTCGAATTACCCGAGCTCGATTCCGAACTCGACGAGGACGATTCCTCCGATTCCGACTGCTTCGTCTCAGCACCCTTTTTCAGCACATTCTGCGTACTGATGCCAACATAGGCGAGACGCTTTTTCCGCAGCACCTCGTTCTCGTACTTTCGCGACTGCGTGTCAAACTCCTTCAGTCGCACCTGGAGCTTCACCACAAGGGACGTGTGCTGACAGGGTGGACAGAACCAATCGCCTTCCGGGATGATCATCAAAGCTGGCCGGAGACAGGAGCAATGCCAGCCCTTGTCGCAGCTATCACAGAGCAAAATCCACTCCGGATGATCGGCCTTTCCACACTTTTGACACGCGTACTCATCGTCCGCCTCCTCAACATCGTCATTTTGCGATTTTCTCGCCGTTCTTGCCCGCCTCATCGGCTCAGCCTCGGCCTCGTCATCCTTCTCCAAGTCACTCTCTGGCGAGAATTCGTGATCACTCTTCAGAGCCACGGATCCATCACTCTCCTCCTCTTCCTCCTCCTCCTCCACTTCGTGCTCATCACTACTCGAGTCGGTCGAACTCTCCCAGGGTCGCGACTCATTGAACCTCTTCTCCTTTCTCTTCCTCTTCTTCTTGTGCTTCTTCTTCGGCTCCTTCTCCACCTCCTTGATTATCACCAGCTCCTCCTCGCTCTCCTGTTTCTTCTTTCGCTTCTTCTTGTCGGGCGAATCCTCCGATTTCTTACCCTTGTGGTAATGATGATGATCGTCGTCCTCGATTCTCCTTTTGTCAGCCTCTTCCTTTATTTTCAACTGCGCTATCCTCCTCGACTGTCTCACCGGCATTTCATCAACAGAGTCGACAATATCTCGACCAATCATCAATCCCAGCACCATTCGATTCTTCTTTCGCTTCTTCTTCTTCGAATCTGTGCTTTCAGCCGACTCGGATATTTCCACCACCTCCGGCTCCTCAGTCTGCGGCTTCTCTTCCTTCTGCGGCTTCTCTTCCTTCTGCGACTTCTCTTCCTTCTGCGACTTCTCTTCCTTCTGTGACTTCTTCTTCGAATCCGCGCTTTCAGCCGACTCGGGAATTTCCACCACCTCCGGCTCCTCAGTCTGTGGCTTGTCTTCTTTCTGAGACTTTTCTTGCTTCCGACTCTTTTCCTCTTTTCGCGGCTTCTCCTCCTTCTGCGACCTCAAATTCCGAGTCCTCCTTTCCTGCGACTTCTCCACTTCCGGCTGCACTTTTTTCTTATGAGACTTGCCCGCTGGCGCTTTTTCCTTTGGCTTTTCAGGCTGCGGCTTCTCCGGCGGCTTACCCTGCATTCTCAAATTCCGCGTTCTTCTGCCGAGAGGCGGGGGGTCTGCAGGCTTCTCTTCAATGATCTCCGGTTCCGGTTCCTCGGATTCGGGCTCGACAGAAGTTTCTTGAGAATCGAGAATTTTCGAAGTGTAACGCCCGCGCAATCCGCCACGCAATTTTCTGCCACGAGGCCTGCCACGCGGCTTTCGCGAAACCACCTCGTTCTCGATCACAACATCGTCGTCGCTCTCTTTGATCTCTTCAGGAACGACAATCACGGGAGTGCTCTTGCCTGCCTCATCCTCGGAACTGATCGCAATCACTCGACTCTCCTCCACCGACTTTCGCAACTGAAGATCGGGAATTCTACGTCCACGGAGTCGCATTCGCTTGCCCTCTTGAACCTCCTCTTCCACAGGCTTCTTCACCTCCACGACTGCCGCCTCCATCTCCTTGCGTCGCTTTCGCGATATTCTTGGAGGCGGACTCTCCGGTTTTGGACTCTCTGGCTTTGGACTGTCTGGTTTTCTGCCGGTGAGCTCGGTGAAGGACTTTACGCGGATGCTCATTCGATGCACGGGCGCGGGCTTTTCTTCAGGAACTATTTCCACAGGTTTATCAGCTTTCGCTTCAGAAGATTCATCAGGTTTCGCAGGTTCGGGATGAGAGAGAGGATCCGAATCTTCGGGGGGATCGAAAGTACACTCGGAATCGAAGGGCATCGAGTCGTCGGACACAAGTGTAATTGTGTTGTCATCTGTTTGCTCTTTCGTCTCATTTTTCTTCTTGGCTGATTTTAAATCTTCGACAATTGCAGTAGTCTTTTTGGCTAGCTCTTCAGTATCAAGTTTTTTCTCATCACTCGGAGGCCTTAACTTGGCAGGTGGACTATCCGCGTCTAAAACGACTCCAGCCCTTTTAATTACTTCCCTTCGCGGCTCCTTTTTGTGCACAACCCTTTCCAACGTAACTTCAGACGTGATCGCCTTAATGCAGACCGTCTCTTTTACATTCTCGTTCAATCCTTTCGACGATTTGTCGAAAGTCAAATCGTCGTCGCGGGTGTTGGAATCCTTTTCACTGAGAGCTTTATCTTTCTGGAAGACAGTGATCGAGTTCGGCAATTTCGGAAGACTAGGCACTTCTTTCGGACTTATTTCCGTAGGTTCGTCGACATTTTCCTTTCTTCTCTTCGAAGGATGGACAATCGGGTTTGAATCTTCGCGGCAGTCATCGTCGTGCAAAGTGTGAGACTTTCTGTTTGGAGATTTTTGTGTTTCTTGATTGTAATTTGTATTTTGAAGCGATTCTTCCCGGATTTCGGATTCCTGGCTCTTCTTTTCTTGATGCTCATTGTGAAGAATATCCGATTTTTTGTTCTCTACTACAGGCACTGAATCTAGACTTTTTTCAACTTCAGGAACCTCTTTAATTTCGGAAACTTTAGTTTTTGAGACACTTTCAACTTCAGAAACTTGTTTAGTTTCTGAAATATCTGCAGTTTCTCCAATATCTTGAATTTCTTTATCATCAATTTTCGAATCCTCGTATACTTTGGCAATCGGTGACACCTCTTTTTCTTCTTCCTCTTCAACCGGAAGTGAAGGCTCTGCAATTTTAGTCGGTTCTTCATTTGCAATTTCATTGGAAGGATTTTCAGCTTCCTCAGTCTTTTCAGAAATCGTATTCTCAATTTGACTGCAAAGATCATCCACTTTTCCAGATTCGATAAATGCCTCTTGATCCTCGGAATCGTCAGCCAGTTCAATACTCTCAGAGACGATCAATTTTACTTTGTCGGAAATAATCTTTTCGGCATTTTGTGATTTCAAATTTCCTTGAGCTGCAGTCGCGATATCTACATTAGTCTCCAAAATCGGATCTTCGACTTTGGAATTCATTTCTACCTCTTCTGCTGCAGATTCTTGATTTATTTTGTCCGTAGTTTCGGAAATATTCTCGACTCTGTTGCATATATCTTTGTCCGATTCGATGAAGGCCTGTTTATCAAGTTCAGGCAGACTTTTTTCTTTATCAACATTCTCATTTGATTCTTCTATGTTACTCTTATCCTCAATTTCCTCGAGATTTTCAACTTCTTTCTCAGTTTCTGGTTTACTTTCAAGTTCCTTTTCAGTCTCAATTTCTTCTTCATCCTCCACTTTTTTCTCCTCAACTAAAACGGTTTCAGTTTCTTTAATAATTTTATCATCCCCGAGATCCTTTTCTTTATTGAGACTCGGTTCTGAGACATCAAGAACATCTTTGGTAGTAATTTCTTCAGATTTAGATAAATCCTCTACATCATTGCACATCCCTTCTTGACCCTCAGTAACCAATTCCTCACTTATTTGAATCTCAACTTTCTTCTGCTCTTCTAAATCATCTCGATCTTCCAAGTTATCCTCATCTTCTGAATTTTCCTTCTCATCCTGAGGCTCGCAACTTTCCAAGTTATCATGAAACTCGTCATCACTCTCAATCTCATTACTCTCGTAATTTTCAACGAGTGCCTTACATTCAACTGCAGGTTGACATTCCAAATTTTGATCAAATTCTCCCGAATTTGCTAAAGGACCTGAAACAGATTCGACCCTATTTTCTTCTTCAGTCTCCGCACTCTCGACGTTTGAAACTTCTGGAATTTTTTCCGAATCTTCTACAATTTTTTCCGAAACTTCTGGAATTTTTTCCGAATCTTCTAGAGTTTTTTCCGAAACTTCTGGAATTTTTTCCGAATCTTCTAGAACTTTTTCCGAAACTTCTGGAATTTTTTCCGAATCTTCTAGAACTTTTTCCGATACTTCTGGAATTTTTTCCGAATCTTCTAGAACTTTTTCCGAAACTTCTGGAATTTTTTCCGAATCTTCTACAATTTTTTCCGAATCTTCTACAATTTTTTCCGAATCTTCTGGTATTTTTTCCGAATCTTCTAGAATTTTTTCCGAAACTTCTGGATTCATCTCTTCCATATCAACATCTCCTAAATTTTCCGAAGGAACTTCTCTTTCGTCGGGAGATTTGGTATTTTCAAAAATTTCAGATGCTTCCAAGATTTTTGAATCTCCAGAATTTTCTACAAGCATCGGATTTGATGATTGCTGCAAAGGGAATTGGGGATTTAAACCTTCTTTAAAGTCAATTCCCAAATCTTCGGTTTCCGATTCCGCGATATCTTCAACGTCAAGTTCTGAGCGCTGCTTCTCACTTTCAAGCAAAGCTTCTTCGGTTGATGTGCCAACATAACTGACATTGTCTACTTCTTGGCTCAGTTCTTCACACGTATTTTGCGACAAAACTTCGGAAGTTGCTTCCAAATCTTTGTCTTGATTTGCGTCATTTTCAGCTAGATTTGCTTCTGACAAGTTATTTTCAATGTCCATTTCCGGTGAGTTTCTTTCTTCTAAATTAGATTCTTTATCAAATTCAGTTTCTTCGATATTTGGTTCACTTCTGGAAGCTTCCGATTCTTCTTTATTAAATTCAGGTTCTTTGATGATTGTTTCATCTTTCGCAACTTCCGGATCTTCTTTATCAAATTCAGGTTCCTCCACAATTGTTTCAGATCTGGAAACTTCCGATTCTTCTTTAGCAAATTCAGTTTTCTCCACATCAGGTTCATTTATAACAAGTTCCGCTTCTTCTTCATCAAATTCAGATTCCTCTACAATTGTTTCAGCTCTAAAAACTTCAGATTCTTGTTTACCAAAATTAGTTTCCTCCAAATTTCTTTCATTTCTAACAACTTCCGGTTCTTCTTGATCAAACTCAATGTCTTCTACATGTGGTTCATCTATAACTTTTGATTCCTCTTTATTAAATTCAGGTTCATCCACATTTGTTTCATCTCTAACTTCTGATTTCTCTTTACAAAATTCAGTTTCCTCCAAATTCGGTTCATTTCCAAAAACTTCCGGTTCTTCTTTACTAAATTCAGATTTCTCCACAGTTGTTTCCTCTTTTTCAACTTCCGGTTCTTCTTTACTAAATTCAGCTTCTTCTAAATTTGGTTCATTTCTAGCAAGTTCCGATGCTTCTTTATGAAGTTCAGTTTCCTCCGAATTTGGTTCATTTCTAACAACTTCCGCTTCTTCTTCACCAAATTGAGTTTCCGGCACATTAGGTTCATTTCTCACAATTTCCGCTTCTTCTTTATCAAATTCAGTTTCTTCTACATTCGGTTCATTTCTAAACACTTCCGCTTCTTCTTTACCAAATTCAGTTTCCTCCAAATTTGATTTACTTTCAACGATTTCCGGTTCTTCTTTGCCAAATTCAGTTTCCTTCAAATTCGGTTCATTTCCAACAACTTCCGGTTCTTCTTTACCAAATTCCATTTCCTCCAGATTTGATTCATCTCTAACAACTTCAGCTTCTTCGGTTTTTGTTTCTTCTCTATCAGTTTCATTTTCTTCCACTTTGGCTTCCTCTTCTTCTCTCATTGCCTCTTCTTTATCAATTACCTTTTCTTCTTCTTCTTCTTGTTCTTCTTTATCAAAAACCATTTCTACCGCCGCTGTCGTTTCCTCCGCCTCCAAATCTTCTTTATTCAATTCCTCTTCCGCTTTTAAAACGTCTGCTTGAATCTCGGAACCAAATTCATCATCTTCCGAAAAATCCTGCTCAGTTTCTGCCAGATTTTCCGCTTCCTTCAATTTTTCTTGTTTTTCGGTACTTTTCACCAGCAGAGGATTGCTGCAGTCAATCCTATTCTCAAGATCTTTGGTAGAATTACTATCTTGATCTTCAAAATCTGGATCTTCCGTAAAATCTTGAGCAGAAAAATTCCCTCGATCCGGGTTTTCAAGTGTCTCAATTTCTTTTCTACTTTCTTGCACAGTGTCAATTTCTGTTTTCCTACTTTCCGATATCATTTCGGATTCTGTAATTTCCGAATCTGCACATCCAGCATTTTTCAAACCTTCCTCGGAATTTTGAACCTCCGCTTCTTGTTTTT
>JAWWLR010000004.1:2244031-2254505 GCA_035041075.1 Acraspis erinacei
CAAGCTGTTAATTTTCGTTAAAATCTAATTCAAAAAATTAAAAACACTAAATTAAAGCAAAATTGTTTAAAGCTTAAAATATTGTTCGAACTATAATATTGTTTGTTTTGAAATTTGTTTTTTTAAATATAAATTTTGATTTTGAACGCCAGCACATAACCTAAAATTGTTTAAAAAAGTTGCGAATCTTCTTTGAAATCTAATTTTTCTGAATAAAAGTGATTAAAGTATAAAAGTTAACATAACCTAAAATTTCTGTTAGACAAAATTATTTAATCTTTCTTTGAAATATAATTTTTTTAATTGAAAATACTCATTTTTGTTGCAAAATGCCAGCACAACCCAAAATTATTCAAAACATGAAAATCTTTCTTTGAAATTTAAGTTTTTTATTAAAAGTTCCAATTTCCGATGAAAAACGCCGCAACATAACCCAAAATTGTTAAAATATTCCAAATTCAGTTCGAAATATAATTATTTTTGAGAGAATATTTAAAAAAGATTTTAAAATATTTCAAAATATTTCCAAAATGGTCAAAAGTAATCGAAAACATTTTAAAGACATTTTTTCTATTTGACAGAATTTACCAAAAAAAAATTAGAAAAAATTAGTTAGTTTTAGAATATTGGAAATGATAAAAAAATAATTTGAAAATTGAATTTTAAATATTTAAACAAAATTGAAGATTTTAAAAGATTTTGAAGGTTTTGAGATAATACATTTTTTTCATTTTAAGATTATTTGGAACACTTAAACTGATTTTTTATTTAGAAAAATTATTTTTAAGAGAATATCTGAAAAATATTTTTAAACATTTCAAAATATTTATACATTTATTTTGCAGAATTAAAAACAAAATGAGTAAAAATTCAATTAAAATGTAGATTTTGAAGAAAAAAATTGAAACTTTCAAGATAATAGAAAGAAATGTTAAAATTAGTGGGAAAATTTGATGTAATTTTTTGCGTTAAAAAATTATTTGTAAGTGAATATTTGGAAAGAAGAATCAAGAAGAATCTGGAATATATAAACGCCATTTTTTATTTTACAGGAATTAAAAAAAAAATATGAAGCATGCGAATAATTTAAAAGATTTTAAAAAATTTAACTTTTTGAAAAAATTCAAAAATAATTTTTTTAAATAAAATGTTGATTTTGAAACGTGTCGAAATAATAATAAAAAGATGTTTTAAGATTCCTGTAAAAATGTTCAATCCCATTTTATTTTGTAAAATTAACTTTTAATTAAATTAAAAAAAAATTAAAACATTTCAAACGATTGGTACCAAGTTTTTTTTTAATTTTGAAAGATTTTTCAACATTTTACGAATAATTCGATTTAATTCAAGAGTTTACAAATATTTTTAAATTTTGAAAGCTTTCTGAAAATGTATCACATATTTTTGAATTTCTTAAAAAATTCTAAAATTCCTAAGTATATTTTAAACTGACTCGAATTCGTCCTATAATTTGGCAAAATATTTTTAAATAATAATTTTACTTTTTCGACATGTCTGAAATCTTCAAAAAAATTTATATTTTTTTCAAGAATCTTGGCAAAATTAGTTTTATATTACCTTAAAGTCAAATAAACAAATAAAATTTAAAAAATAGTTATACGAAATTTTTATCTTTTACGGAAAATTATTTTACCCGTCAAATTATAATTTGATTGAAATTTGTCTTCTTTCTTGACTGAAAACTTTTTTTTGTTTAAGAATTAAACTTTTTTTTTGTTGAAAATCTATCTCTTATGGTGAATTTAACTCTTTTTAATTTAAATTATTATATATTTATTATTACTTAATTTAATTAAATAATTTGAAAATCTAACCAAAATTAGCCTAAATGTTTATAAAAATTAAAGAACTTTTTTAGTGTTGTTTCAGTTTAACTAAATATAATTCATAAAGTTTCTTATAATACTTTTATGTGAAAAATTAGGTTGAAAAGGGCTAAATGTTGCATTTGTTTATAATAAATATTCATAAAAATAATAAATATTATAAATATTATATTATAATACTTTTTTTAAAATAAAAACTTTAATTTCTTGAAGAAAAACTAATACATTATGCATTTGTTTATAATAATTGTTTATAAAAATGTCAGGTATTGTTAATTATTAATTTATTTTAAATAGAAACTATACAGCATATGTTGACACAATTAAAATTGTCGAAACATTTCTGTTATTTATAAACTTTAAAAATTGATTTATTACTAATAATCAATAAACATAAAAAAATTGTTTACACTGCATCCACTGAGAAATACTAAAAAATAAAAAAAAATAATGTTATTCACATGTGCTGTAAGCTGCATTCATTGGATTTGTTCAGTGGCGGGGGAGTATTACGAAGTATCCAGGGACGTGTCATCTAAGCGAGAGCCCTGCACTGAAGTTTCCTAAATTAGTGCCAATTTTCATAATATCCTTGTTCAATTTTCAGTAAAAAAAATCAGTAACATCTTCCAAGTGTTTAAAAAATTATAAAGCTGAGAAAAAACTGGTAGGTACGCAATACAAAAGTTTTGAAACGTCGTAAAAAAAAGTTTGTAATATATATACATATATAGTGTTATATACAAAGTCAGTCAGGGACTCGTTTATTCTCCTTTCTCCTCTCTACCCGTTATCACGTCCCCTCTCTCTATTAGTTCAACTGTTACTCAACTCTGTAGCTTTATTCAAACTAAATGAAAAGAATGATGAAAACAAATGTGTTATACGTCGCTGAACTTATTTCGCTTCTTCAAATTTTAATTTTTGGAAGGTACTTATTTTGAATTTGTTCTAACTTTTGATTTCTAACTTCAAGTGTTTCTAGCCTAGCCGCAATCGATTGACGACCAGAGTCGAAAGAGGGGAGTTTCCTTGCTCCGACGGTCAAAAGCAAAATTCTTCCCATCGAAAATCTTAAATATAAATTCAAATTTAAAAAAATATATTATTAAATATTATAAATCTTTTATTCAAAATTACTGAATTTAAATTTAAAAATTAGTCAAAGTAGGTCCCTCCCATTTTCACTCGACAACCCCTCCCCTCACACCAATATTACTATCCCTTCTTACTTCCTCTTCCGCACATCACTCACCTTCATCCCCACATCACTCACCCTCTTCCGCATATCACTCACCCTCCTCCCCTGACCTGTCTTTTCACCCCCTCCCTTCAATCTCCACTTGTATACTCTCCCTATTACTCCTCACTACTACCCAATCATATCTTATCAAACTCTTCTCCCACTTTCCCCTCCCATACCATTCATATATTATCAAATCCACACGATCTTACCATGCCTCTTCACTTCCCCTTCAACACATGACTTCCCCTCCGACCCGAATCTATGCGATCTTACCATTCCCTCCCTTCTCATTGACCCCTCTCCATCGCTCCCCTCCTGAACATATACAACCTTCGACTCTTACTTCCCCTCCACCCCTAAACGGTCATATATTATCCTCGACATCTCCCCTAACTTCACTACTTTCTCGCCCTATCAATGCTGGTGCTCCCCCTCCTGATTCCTATTTTCTCCCCCTCCTCACAACCCTCTCACCCTAATTTTCATTTTAAAAAATACGACGGATTCTTATCCCGGGGCTACGAAACCCTGAAAACAATTTATAAAATATAATAACGGACGTCTCCGAACACTTTTTTTGAGGTTAGGATCGTTTTTCAGCTCTTTCTGTCATTTCGCTAATTTGGGTCTCTGTCGTACTGCTGTCGGTAGCACTCAAGAATAATCATGGGAGATAATTTTAACACAAATAACCTCAAAATACACACACACAAACACACATCAAATTTAACAAAATACATTTTTTTAATTATTCCGGAAACGAAGACTTCGGGGACGTCCGTTAGCATGTTCGCTATCATTTCCGAAATTTTTAAGAGAAAATCTTTATTATTGTAGAAAATCATTTTCTAAAATAAGCATCACATGCCCGTAATATTTATCCGATTCCTACTTTACCGACATTTTTTGTTTGTTATACCAATTCCACAGGAAATGTGATGCTGAGCTGCAAGTGTGATAAAATAAAGAAAATGGACTAAGGAAGACTTATATATAGTAATAAATTTTTAAAGATACAAAAAAATATCGAAAGATTAGATTTTTTTGTAGTTGTAAAAAATTAATGGTACATTAAGGATTAAGGTATTTGTCGGAAAAAATGACTTATTACAGAAAAGTATAAAATCCAACCATCATAAGAAGGCCTACAAGATCTATCGAACTGTAAAGTTAAAATTGAATTGCCCATCTAGAAACCGAAATAATTAACATCAAAGTTAGAACTTTTTGCACGCTCTGCTTATACTGTACACAGAAAAAAGAAAAGTACAGGTAAATAAACTCTTGTAGGGACTAAATAATATTACACAATTGCATGAAAAATCATTTAAAAGTAAATAACATTATACGCGAATAACAGATAATGTTACCCACATAGTTTTTGCAAAAAAATCCAATCGAAATAACAAATTTAACGTAATTTTTCGTTCGCGAGAGAATAACAAGTGCTAGTGCGGCAACACTGCACTCTCCCTCCCTCCGCTCCGTCGTTCCCTTAACGTTCCTTAGTCCCTTTTCTTTATTTTTCTAAACTTTCGTCTCAATATCTCATTTCGTATGAAGTTGGTGTGCTCCAAAAATTATGCTCTTACGATTCCTACTTTACCGACATTTTTTCTCGACAACGTACGTCCATAGGTATTGAGATATGAAGTTGAAAATTTGGGTTATTAAATAAAAAACAATAAGGAATGTTTGTATGGTCTTAAATTTTGGAACATAATAAAAAAAAACTTTATTTTTGGAAAATGATTGTGAATTTTGAAATTTTGTTTTGTGTTTTCAGAAATTTAGAACCCAACAAAAGTTCCTTAACATTTTTCATTCAAGAACTTTTTTGCTCGATATGTCAATTCGCGTAGAGTAAGTTGTTGCAAAAAATGCCGGTAAAGTAGGAATCAGTTAATTATTAACATTACATGGCCACAAAATTGAAAATTTTTACTCGAAGATGAAATGTGCTACACAAACTGAAAAATGTAAATATTTTTTCAAATATTTGTGTCATTATTGCTATTTTAAAAAAACTTTTTATAGGATTTATAGGGCCAACCTCGCTACGAATTGAGATATTAGGTTGAAATTTTGAGAAATTAAATAGGAGACTAACAAACGTTTGCATTATTCTCGATTTTGGAAATTACATTTTGGTAATTATTGATATTATTTTATTCAAAAATATTTATTACAATTTTAAGGCCATGTAATACTTACCCGATTCCTACTTTACCGACATTTTCCCCCCAACAACTTCGGAATTGATGTATTGAGTTGAAAATTTGGAAAATTGAGTGAAAGCGCCCAAGGAACGTTTGTATGGTCTTAAATTTTTATAACAGCAAAGAAGTGTATTACAAAAAAAATACTTGAGCCGAAATGTATTTGAAAATCAGAAATTAATATGTAGTTTAGCTGAAAATTTAATGTTTGCAGAAGAGATTAAAAAAATATACGCTTGCATATAAAACAGGTATTCTTTGCTTTGAATTTAAAATCGATCATTTATTTTCAGGGATTAAAATCAATTAATTCCTTAAAGTACCAGATTAAAAGCCTATATTTTGATCAAAAAATAAGTTTTTATCATTTTAAAAAGATTAATTATCATAAAAAATTATTTTTCCCTTTAGAAATTTCAAAAAAGCGCGCGATTTTGACGGATGCGCAATGTGGTCGGAAAAAACAATTTTACATCGATTGGCGTATTTAAAAATATAAAAAACTTAAAATCTTAAAGCAGCATCGCTTGTTTTAGAAATCTGTAACTATTTTTTTACCGCCAAGCGTCAAAATTTGACCACCAAACCATTCCATATGAAAAAAATTCGAAATTTGGGGCGCCACAACTGCCAACTTTACGACAGTCCTGGTTTGTTGTCTTGTTGACATTTCTGGACCTTCTGATCATTTCTGAATTTGCCATTTATTCAATGATTTTGACGATTAAATTTTTCCAGATGGTGTAGATAATTTAGGAGTTTTTTTCATTTCTGAAATTATAAAATAAACCAGCAAAATGGATGACACGAGAAGATTAAAACTTCGCGAAGAAATAGGATTGCGAGGAGTCGAGGGAGTTTGGGGAAAATCTCCAACACGAATCGAAGCGTAAGTAAATTAAACGATTTTTCTTTGTAATTTTATTTTCCTACTTTTGCAAATTCGCCAAAAACATATATTTTTTTATCCCATTTTGAGAAGAACTGGACAAAAATTGTGTGAATTGAGGTTAGGATTCAAAAATATTTTTCTGTCACCTTTTGACAGATTTTACTGGTAAAAAAAAATGATTAAAAGAAAGGAGTTTAGTGTAAAAATATCAGAATTTTATTATTCTTTCGAAAGAAAGTGTTTTAGATACAGATTTGACAGTTTAAGAATGTTTAAGGGGTTCCAGTTCGGGGTACACATAACCTGAAAATGGATTAATGTAATTTAAAATGATTTATGAGGGGTTTATAATCGAGAAAAATAGCCACGTTGTTAAATATAACAAAATTTCAAAGATAATATACGTGTACTTCAAAAAATAGCTATTTTTGAAGCTGAAAATTTATTTATTTGATTGAAAATTCGCCCTTTTTAGTAGAAAATCATTATACTTTGGTTAGAAAAGCAACGTTTCGGTTGAAAAGTAATATTTTTTGTATATTTTTAGGTTGAACATTTACATTTTTAGTTGAAAATTGTTTTTTTGTTAAAAACTAATTTTTTAACTCAAAATGAAACTTTTTTTTGTAAAAAATTCGTTAAAAAAAATGTGTAGAAAAAAGGATTGGTTATAAATTAACTTTTTTGTTGAAAATTGAACTACTTTCCTAAAAACAAAGTTTTTGGTTGAAGATTAATAATCTTAGTTGAAAAAAAAAATTTTATCTTTAAAAATGAGTCTTTTTTTTTACTAAAAATTAATTTTTTTTCAGAAAATGCAACTGATAGGTTGTAAATTAAATTTTTTGTTGAAAACTCATGTTCTCCATTTGAAAATTGAATTGTTTCATAGAAAATTCGTATTTTTGGCTTAAAAATGTATCCTTTTAAGTTAAAAATTCAACTTCTTGGTTGAAAGTTGGACTACTTTCTTAAAAGTTCAAGTTTTGGTTAAAGGATCATAATTTTAGTTAGAAATTTGTTTACTTTTGGTTAAAAAATAATTTTTTAACTGAAAATTTAACTATTTTGTAGAAAATTCGACTGGCGAAATAAATATCATGTTTTTGCCAAATTATTAAATGAAAAATGGATGCTATTTGTTGAAAATTCGCCTTTTTTAATTTAATTTGTTGAAAATTCATCTTCTCTGGTAGATAATTAATTTTCTTTTTTGATAATTCAACTATTTCATTGAAAAAAATGTATTTTGTTGAGAATTGTTCTTTTTTAGTAGAAAATTAATCTTCTTTGCCGAAAATTATTTTTTGGTTTTTGAAAATTGAACTATTTAATTGAAAAATTTTGTTGTTGAAGCTCATCTTTTTGGCTTGAAAATTCTAGATTTCGGATGCATTTTTTCTTCTTTATGGTCTAAAAATTTTTCTTCGTTGAAAATTCGTTCTTTTTTTATTTGAAAATGAATCTGTTTTGGTTGAGGATTCAACTTTTTTTTTAAATTTCGTCATTTTTGGTTAAATTCAACTACTTTTTCCTCACAATGAAAATTTCTTCTTGGTGAAGATATTAAAAATTCGATTTTTAGTTAAGAATTCATTGTTCTTTTTTTTTTGAAAATCCACTATTTGGTTAAAAAATGTAGTCAATTAGCAAAAAAGAAGGAAATTTTTAACATTTGTATTAAATCATAAAATTTCAAATTTTGGTTTTTTAAATTGGAAGAGGGATGTTTAAAATGTTTAAAATTTTGATATATATTTTAATTGAGTTCGAAGGTGGTCAGATTCTCTATTTGAGACACGTTTCATCCATTGAAAAAGAAGAATTTTTCGATTTTTTTCTGAACCGGAAGAGAGAAATTGTTTATTTTCAAAAATTTTGTCCAATTAGAAGTGAGGACATTTTTGTATTTAATTTGTTCCTAAATTGGAAGAGTGAATTAAAAAAATCTATTTCTGTATATTTAACATTTTTATTTAGTTGAAAGAAAGTGCATTTTGGGTTATAATATTTTTTTTTCTGTATTGAAAGAAGGAATTTTTGTTATTTTTCAACTTAGTTGGAAAGGAGAAAATTTCGGTTTTTAATTTTGTTCTAAGTTCAAATTTGATATTTTTGACTATTTTCTTGGGATAAAAGGGAGAAGTTTTGAACTTAATTTATTTGCGAATTTTTGAGTTTGAAATGTTTAATTTATATAATTTTCATACTTAATAAATTTAAATATAATGCCGGTAAATTTTAATAAATTGGTAAAAATAAAAATTTTAAAACATTTGAAAAGATTTAAAATATTTGAATGATTTCCGATAAATACGAAAGATTTCACATATATTTCAAAGATTTCATAAAAATTGTAATTGATTTCAAATTTGTTTAGAAGATTTCAAAGATTTTACCAAATTTTTTAAATATTTCAAAGATTTCATAAAAATTTAATCAAGATTTCAAATTGAACGATTCTAAAAATGGTGCAGTATATTACATTTAAAAAATTTCAAAAAACCCTTTAAGGATTTCAAAGGTTTCAAATTAATTTAGAAGATTTCAAAAAGATTTCAAAGATTTTACAAAGATTTCGAAGATTTCACAAAGTTCAAAAGTTTTCGTAAATATTTCAAAGATTTCATAAAGATTTAAAATTTAAAGAATTGAAAACATTTTAAATAAAAATAAATAATTTCAAAACTTTTTAAAAGTGTTTCAAATATTTCAATGATTTCCAACGAATACAAAAGATTTCAGAAAGTTTTTACAACAAAAAAAATTAAAATTAAAAAATATTTCAGTGATTTCAAAAGGTTTCAATAAAATCGAAAAGATTCCAAAATATTTTAATGATTTGTTTAAAAAATTACAAAATATTTAACAACGATTTCGAACATTTAACAAATATTTCAAAAAATTTCACAAATATTTAAATTATTATAACGATTTTACGAAAATTTTAAAAGATTTTAAACGATTTAAAGGTTATTTAGAAGATTAAAAAATATTTTACAAATATTTGGAACATTTCACAAATATTTAAAGGATTATAAAGATTTTACGAAAATTTTAAAAGATTTAAAATTGATACAAAACATTTCACAAATATTTCAAAACATTTTACAAAAATTAAAAGGATTTAAAACATTTTACGAAAGTTTTAAACGATTTCAAAAGATTTCAAATATTTTAAGGATTTCAAATGGATACAAAAATTTCATAGATTTTATAAAAATTTCAATTTCAAAGATTTAAAAACGTTTTGAAAATTTCACAAAGATTTTGAGGATTTCAAAGATTTTATCAAAATTTCTAAAGATTTCATAAATATTTCAAAGATTTCATAAAAATTTCAAATTTAAAGACTTAAAAAACATTTTAAAGATTTCAAACGATTTCAAATTTGTTAAAAAGATTTCAAAATATTTTTCAAAGATTTCGAACATTTCACAAATATTTAAAGTAATATAAAGATTTTACGAAAATTTTAAAAGATTTCAAACTATTTCAAAAGATTTAAAATTGATACAAAACATTTGACAAATATTTCGTAAAAATTTTATAAATATTTCGAATTCAAAGATTTTAAAATATTTGGAGGATTTAAAAATATTTCAAATTTGTTTAGAAGATTACAATAGATTTTACAAAGATTTCGAACATTTCAAAAATATTTCAAAACATTTTACAAAGATTTTTAAGATTTTAACAAAATTTCTAAAACTTTAAAAGGATGTAAAAAGGTTTAAAAATATTTAAAATAGATACAAAACATTTCACAAATATTTCATAAAGATTTCAAAACATTTCACAAAAATTTAAAATATTATAAAGATTTTACGAAAATTTAAAAAGATTTCAAAAGATTTAAAATTGATACAAAAAACTTCACAAATTTCATAAAGATTTCAAAACATTTTAAAGATTTTTAGGATTTCAACGATTTTACCAAAATTTCAAAAGATTTCATCAATATTTCAAAGATTTCATAAAGATTTCAAATTTAAAGAATTAAAAGCATTTTAAAGATTTCGAACAATTTCAAATTTGTTTAGAACATTACAAATGATTTAAAAAAGATTTCGAACATTTGACAAATATTTCAAATATTTTGAAACCTTTTACAATTTTCGTAAAATATTTCAAGAAATTTCACAAAGACTTTAAAGATTTTAACAAAATTTCAAAAACTTTAAAAGGATTTTAAAAGGTTTAAAAATATTTAAAATAGATACAAAACATTTCACAAATATTTCATAAAGATTTCAAAACATTTCACAAA
>JAWWLR010000004.1:2353395-2364846 GCA_035041075.1 Acraspis erinacei
TCAAAAATTTTCAAAATGTGCTCACTTTTTGAGTTTTTATACAAAATGGCTGGCTAACGAACTTGACCTTTAATTTAGGACACTAAAAGAGTATACCAAAGGCCAATCCAATCTGTCAATTTTTTCGAAAGTTATCTTGCTAACAAACTAAATACCACAGACACACGAACAGACAGACAGATACACATTCGAAAAACCTGTTTTTCGGATTCTGGTGGTCTCAAAACGTGGACATTTGACAAAAACGTGGGGGGAGGGGTCAAATTTTACACAAATCTAATACCATCTCTGATGAGAATGTAAAAATATTAAACGTGAAAATTATTTAAGTGCTTTAATGAAAATAATTTCTTAAAGCTAATAATATATATAATAATTAATAATAAATATTATTAATAATAATAATTTGATTTTTTCATTGAAAATAGGCTTTTTGTGTTGTAAATTATTTAATTAATTTTTATTTGATTAATTTGGACAACAATACAGAATTACATAAGGATTAAAAAGAAGATGTTTTAAATTAATTAATTTTGATGATTCTTCTGACGCTTCTGAAGTGAAATGAATTTCTGAATTCTGAATTAAAAATATTATTAATAAATCAACTTTAAAAAAATGAAAGCTCAAATTTGAAAAAAAGATACTAAGTCAAGATTATTTGAAAGCTTCACTAAAGGTTATATTTAAATACTATTAACATTGTAAAATAATTAATTAAATAATTGATAAATAATAATTATTGAAAAAAAAATTTTTAAGTTAAATTCAATTTAAAAAAAATTAATTTAAATTAATTTTTTTAAATCAATAATTAATTAATTTTAAATTATTTTGAATGATAAAAGTTTATTTATATTAAAACTTCCCTATTTCAATTACATAATTTTTCAAATTATTCTCATGGTGTGAAATGAGTATCTGCCTTCAATTTTTAAATTTATATATTAATATGTTTTAATTTTTTGTTGAATAGTATAAAAGGTTACTAATGAATCAAATTTTCAGAAATGAAAGTGAAAATTAAATAAAACAGTACCATAAGAATTATTTTAATGTCTAAATGAAAATTATAGTTGAATGATTTTTTTATGTGTATATTAATTAATTGTTATATGACTTTTTTCATATTTTTTGTAATATTAAATTACATAAAGATTGAATTTTAATTTATTTTAGTTAATTAGGAAAAAATTATTATTACTTTTAATTTTATTTAATTTAATATTGGTCATCATTTTTATAATAAAAGTTTGTTAATGTTTAAAATACCTCCATTCCAGTTGCATTATTTTTGTAAAGTTTTGCGATGTTAAATGAGCATCTGAATTCAAATTTTGAAATTATTTGTGTATATATTTTTATTTTTCCTGGAATAGTTAAAAATATTATAAATAACTCAAATTTTCTGAAAAATGTAGAATAAAAATTATTTCCATGATTCGGTGAAAATAATTCTTTAATGATTTTTACTTTCTACACTGATTAATTACTTATTGGCTGATTAATATTTGTATAATATTAAATAAAATAAAGATTCAATTGTAATTTTTCTTGATTAAGTACCAAAAATATGTTTATTCACTTTAAGGTTATTTTATCGAATTTTTCATACCATTTGTACAATAAAATTTAATTTTTTTTAATTGAGCAAAAGAAATTTGTATAATAAAAGTTTGTTTTAAACACCTTTATTTTGTTTATGTAATTTTTGTAAGTTTGTGTGATGTTGTGAAGTGAGTATCGGAGTTCAATTTTGGCAAATATATTTTAACGTTTTTTTAATTAGTTGAAAATTTTATTACAAATTCTAATTTTTATAAAAGTATAAAGTAGAAATAATTTTAATTTATATCAATGAAAATAAGTGTTCTTTGATTTTCATGTTGTAAACTGATTAAGTAAGTACCAACTGATTAATTTTTCACAATATCAAACTTTACTAAAATCTAAAATGATATTAAAAATTAAAGTCTTCGACTGGTTCAAAATTTTAACAAATAAATATTTATTTAAAAATTAGGTAAATGATAAAAATGAATGAGAATTTAGTATTACTAGACTGCCATGTGCGCGCGCTAGCGCACAGTGGGGAAAAATACATTTTTTGGTTCAAAATACGATTCCGGCTGAACCTGTGGACCGTTTGGGATGTTTTTTTTTAAGCTGATAAAATTTCAATGAAAGTTGCCGAGCCTGATTTTTAATTTAGTTTTTCAAATTTTTATAAATAAATAAATATGACGAGTTATGTTGAGAGATATTTGAAGGGAAACAATATTTTAATGAATAAAATTTCTCGTAAGACTATTTTTGTTAATATTATAAAAAAATTAATAACCAAATTCATTATTCAGGCTTTTTCTTTACAAAAATTAGTTTTTTTTCGATGCCAATTTTGTAAACTTAGGAACCTCATGATAATTTCAGAAAATTCATAAATTGTTGATGCATATTATGATTTTATCAAACAAATTTAATATTTATTCGAGCATTATTCGAGCACTTATCGACGGACAAATTCGTGTTTTTTCAATACCAGTAGTTTAAATTGGGAACTTCATGATAATTTTAGCGACATCCATCACTATTTGATAAATTGTTTTAAAAACAAATTTAATAATCAAATGCATTATTTGGGCATCTGCTGACGAAAAATTCCTTTTTTTCGAGGTCAGTCCTTTTAATTGAGAACTTCAAGTGAATTTCAGCAACAATCATATTTAGTTCATAAATTTTATGATTTTTGTAACAAATTTAATAAACAAATGCATTGATTGGCATTTGTCGACGGAAGATTCTTTGTTTTCAATGTCAGTCCTTTTAATTGGGAACTTGATGATAATTTCAACAACATTCACAATTAGTTGATTAATTTTATGTTTTTGTTAAACAAATTTAATTTAAAAAATGCGTTGTTCGGGCATTTATCGCCGTAGAAACTCGTGTTTTTCAAATCCAATCCTTTTAATTTCAGAAAAAAGTTGCTTTTTATTCTGTACTTACAGTTGGTCAACACAAGAGGGTTTGAATAAAAGGAATGATTGAAAAATATATTTAATCTTTTTTATAAATAAATTCTATAACATATGCAAAGTCGGGACAATCACGAGTCTGATTATCGTAAAGTTTCTAATTAAAAGGACTGACATTGAAAAAAACGAGTTTTTCCGTGCTTAAAAAATGCCCAAATAATGCATTTGTTTATTAAATTTGTTTAAAAAAAATCATAAAATTTATGAACTAATTACGAATGTTGCTGAAATAAAAATGAAGTTCTCAATTAAAAGCACTGCAATAAAAAAACGAATTTTTCGTCAACAGATGCCCGAATAATGCATTTGTTTATTAAATTTGTTTTTAAAAAAATTATCAAATAGTGATGGATGTTGCTAAGCTTATCATGAAGTTCCCAATTAAAACAACTGACCTTGAAAAAAAGGAATTTTATCGTCGATAAGTGCTCAAATAATGCATTTGTTTATTAAATTTGTTTAAAAAATACAAAAAAATTTATCAAATAGTGATTGATGTTGCTCAAACTGTCATTAAGTTCCCAATCATTTGTTTATTAAATTTATTTATAATATTAACAAGAATAGTTTAATGTGAAAACGTGAAATTATTGAAAATTATAGAAAACACGTATTCAACAAATAATTTGTTTATAACGATTTTTTTATGTTTTCATGATAGAATATCTTTATATAATTTAAATCTATGAAACGTCGGCGATTAAAACAATTTTCCTATTACTGACGAGCACCGGGAACTTCAAATACAAAAAATTGCCATTTATTCGTCTTATTCGTCATATTTATTTATTTATAAAAAATTTTAAAAACTAATTTAAAAATCAGGCTCTACAGCTTTCGTAGAAATGTTATCAACTTTAAAAAAAAATCTCAATCGGTCCACAGGTTCAGCCGGAATCGTATTTTGATCCAAAAAATGTACTTTTACCCCACTGTGCAGCGCGCGCTTAATTTTGTATTCATTTTTATCATTTACTCAATTTTCCAATAACTATTTATTTGTTAAAATTTTTACCAGATAAAGTTTCGATGAATTAAAATCTGAAATAATGCATTTAATGAATCCATGTAACGTAGAATTTACCATTACTATATCAATAATATTAAAGAGCGAGAAACCATTCGAAAAATTTAATTTTTTTATATCATTTCAGATTTTAGTGAAGTTTGGTATTCACAGAAAAAATGAAACAGCGAAAAAAATAAATTCAATGCATAAACTTTGCCCGAATATCGGCTAACTTACATTATGAAATATTTTTCAAAAATCTCGGCAAAGCGGCGTCGCTTGACAACTCAGGGCAGTATGAGAAATATCTGAGCTTTGTTGTAACTCAGTATAATAAAATTTACTGTATGTAGATGTAATATTTTATAACTCTAAATTTATTATTATTAGTATTATTTTCAAAAAAACGAAACTTTCTAAAAAAACAGATATCCAGCATTACTTCCTGCTTCGGGAATCGAACCCGCGCCAGTTCACAGTGTGACGAAGTCAGAAAACAAGGTTCAAAATAATTTGTAGCTGGCAAGCTTTAACCGATTTTGGATTTTTTTAGAAACATTCAGAATTGAATTTTTAAGAGATTTATGTGGCTGTACTGTTGAATTTTATTGTCTAAACTTTTATATTAATGCAAAGAATGAAGAAAAAGTGATTTTTTTTGTTTATTTTCGTGAGAAAAATGTTGTATGATCAGCATTGTCAGAATTTATGCACGAAAATAGTTGAAAGCAAAAAAATCATGACTTTTTTAAGTTAATTCTTATAAACAAATGAACTTAACAAATAGTTTGAACTATGGATTTTGTGTTTGCAAAGTAAACTTTGCGTTAAAATTACTTGCTTTCATCGAATAAATAATATTTAGTCATAAAAATTTGTCATCCGATATATTTTAATAATTTTATAAACAAATTAATTTTAAAAAAAGTCCAATGATGTCGTCAATGACGTTTATTCGTGATATTTGGTTATTTGATATTCTTTATTAATTTCGTAAATAAATATTATCTATAATACATGCAAAACAAAATAACATTTTATTAATACATGCAAAAAAAAAGACAACCGTTTTTAATAATCATCGAAAAAAGCGAAGCTTTCTAAACAAAAAGACATCAAGTCAAAAGCGATTGATTTGAAGTCAGTTTTTTCTGATCAAAGGCTTTGGCTAATTTTTAACTAAAAAAAATGGGTTTTCATTCAAAAAGGTTAATTTCCGAATGAAATAGACGAATTTTCAACAAAATACAAGAATTTGTAACCAAAAAGATGATTTCAATTTAAAAGAAGACTAATTTTCTACAAAAAATAATAACTTTAGAACAAAATTGTTTAATTTTTAACTACCGAAGATCGATATTTAAATATAGACATGAATTTTAAAATTTAAATGATGAATTTTGAACAAAAATTTTAACAGTCCATTTAAATTTTCAACCTGACTGGTTTTTAAACTCAATCAATTCAATCTTAAACTTTCATTTAAAAAAATTAATTTTTATAAATAAGAATTTGCAACAAAATGGTCACATTTTCAACATACGAGATGAATTTTCAACTGGAGTGCTGAATCTTAAACCAATCAAATACATTTTTGACAAATTCGTTCAATTTTCAACAGCGTACTTGAATGTTCCATAAAAAAATAATTATGCACCAAGAAGAATAATTTTTTTATAAAAAAGACTACTTTTTAACAATATAAGGAAAAATTTAATTCTATAGTGGAAATAGTAACATCTTGAAACAATGATATGAATTTTCAGCCAAGGCTTATTTTCTAACAATAAAGACACATTTACAACAAAATATATAACATCCTAATTAATACTTGAATTTTTAACTAAGATGAATTAATTTTCATCCAAAAATGGAATGCTTAAATTTTTAATTTTTAACAAAGTATTTAAAGTTTTATTTAAAATGATAAATATTTAACAAAAAAAGTAATTTTTATCCAAGAGGTTCAAAATTCAACCACGTAGTAAATTATTAAATAATACAAGTTAAATTCTCAATAAAGAAATTTAATATTTAATATTTTAACCAAACAGGTCTCAATTTTAGATGGAAAAAAAATTATTTTACAGACAAAAAATTTTATCATCAATGAATAACACTTTAATTGGGCTCAAAAAGGCTATGTATCGGTTTTTTTTGCGATTTAAAATCTAAAAATAAAGAAAAATTTCGAACAAAATGCATGATATTTCAACCAATTAATAAAATTTTGAGAGAAATTTCAATTTTTGTTTTAAAAAAATAGTAGTTTCAAAGCGAAAAGAGTGAATATTTCAACTTAAAATTATTTTAGTTTTTAATTAAAAATAGTGGCATTCAATAAAAGAACTTTTTTTTTAAAATAATTAAAGGTCCAACCAACAAGTTCAAGTTTTAATAAAGAAAGAATATTTTCGACCAACAACATTATGTTCATACCAATAGAGATGGTAAAATTTTCAACCGAAAAAGATGAATTTTCTACCAAAGACATAAGTTTTAACTAAAATGATGATCCTTAACAAAGAAAAAAGGAATTTTTAACCAAGATTTATTTGGTACCATTAAAGACGAAATTTCAACCAAATAAACAATGCTGAAAGGAAATACTAGAATTTTCAACTAAAAAAGGTTAATTTTCAATTTCAATTTAACAAAAATATTTTATAAATGAAACAAAAAAGAGAAGAATTTCTAACGAAAAAAAATGTAAACTCTTAAACAAGCAGTTGATTATGCTACCAAAAAAGATTTTTATTTTAAATTTAAAAAAATTTGAATTCAACCAAAACGATGATTATTTTTAACCAAGAAGATTTTTTTACCTTACAAATTAAATTCACATTTGAAATTTCCTTTTGTTAAAAAAATCAAATATTTTATTTGGTCAAAACTAAGGTTTTTAATTAATTTTTCATGCATAATTTTTTGATAGTTCCATTTTTGGCTTTAATCGTACAAAATAGCATTGAAAACATAAAAAAATTTAATATTTTGAAAGCCCAGACACAAGGCGGAAAACAAATTAAAAGACAAAAGTTGTGAGGAGAATGTGCCCACGCACCTGGCAGATTTTTTTCACTTTTAATTGTTTTTCATGGTGAAAGCGAAAACTGCACATCCTATCAAAAACTTGTTGATTAAAATTTTTTAGTTCTTTTTTCAGGGCACACTTTTTGTTTTCTCATCTTTTACCGTATTTTGCGTAGTTTGACCAAAATATGTCATTTTTGAATTTTCCATTATTTCTAATACTGTCAAAATGTGAATTTCTGATCTTTCAAAAAATTCTTGTAGTGTATTCAAAAATCAACATTTTTCTTGTCATGACTTTTTTTCATATCGTGCGTTTCTTGGCTTAAAATGTCCATTTTCGTGTGTTTTTTGGAATTTTGTAAATGCTATATATCTTATAATTTTTGGCTTTATGAAAAAAGTCATTATGATAAATTGTTTGAATTTTTGAGTAATATGAATGTCCGTTCAAAGAGTTTTTGAATTTTGAAAAAAAGTGGTCTCAACAATTTCCAAATTGTGTTCACTTTTTGAATTTTTATTCAAAATGGCTGGATAACGAAGTTGACTTTTATTTTAGGACACTAAAAGAGTGTACCAAAGGCCAATTTAATAAAATAAGTTTTTTGCAAGTTATCGTGCTCACAGACAGACAGACATACATACAGACAAATATACATGCAGGGAGACATATATAAAGACATACACATTCAGACATCCATACATGTAGACATACAGACACATTCGTAAAAACCTGTTTTTCGGATTCAGAGGGGGGGGGGGTCAAATTTTACATAAATCAAAATATAAGAACAGAAAAAAACTCAAAGTTTAAGTTTTCGAAGCTTTTGAATGTATAATTAAAAAATTTAAACCATCTAGTTCAAGTTCAAATGTTTAATAAGGTATGTAAAATTTCTTCTAAATAAAGTTTTTATAATTGTACAATATTGATTCAGAAGCCTGTGAGTATATTTATTTTAAAATTATGCCATGTGAAATTGAAGTATGAAAAATGTGCATTTTTAATCTGGTTGCAATTTGATTTGAATAATTAAAAATTCAGAGACTTAAAAAATAAATTTTTTAAATACAGGCTCCAAAGCTCCTTAATTTTAAACTTAATATTTTTTTAACTTGAGCATTTCAAACTGAGTTTCAAAAAATTTGAAAAGTTAAAATTAAACTTTGATGTGCTAAAATGTAGAAAAACGTCCTTACTGTTATATGAGATTTTAAGAATGCATGATTTTAAGACTAGGCATATACAAACCAAATTATTTTAAATATTAAAAATGGAAAAATTTTAATATTTAGAATTAAAAACTTTCAAGAATTTCAAATCAAACTTAGTTTTAAAAAAAGAGCATTCTTATATTGCAATCCGTTAAATAAAAATTCTGAAAGAATTCAGAAACAATGTATGGCCGTTTTCTAGTCGATTTTTGCACACACAAAATTTTTTATTTTTATATATTGCTCGTTTTCTATTGAGTATATAATAGCTCAAGCACACCTTACGAGATGCGGAACAGCCCACTTTGATCTAATGCATGCATTGATTTTTTGGAATTCTAAGCGCGTTGCTTAAAAATGATAAAAATTTAAAATAGTGAATATTCCTCAGCTGCCACATTGGCCTTTAAAGGGTTAAAAATTGGATAAGATTCTCTACTGAAAATTAAAAAAATTTAAATGAGTTAACTACAATTTATTTGGTTCGAGTTTCAAAATATTGACGCCATCCTGCATTCTATAATGATTCCAATCATTATCAATTGGGTCTCCATTATTTTTAATTAGAGATTTACACGCGATTTTTACTCTTTTAAATTATCAAAGGATGTATAAAATATATAAATAAAAACAAGAATATAAAAAAGTAAATAATCAGATACCCAATTGAAAACTATTGGAAACATTCTAGACGGAAGGATGGCGCCAATATTTTAAAACTAAGACTGAATGAATTATGAGTAACTCATTATATTTTCAGTAGAAAAGATTACCCAATCCTTTTAATTTTCTTGCACTATAAAAAGGTTGAATTTATAAATAAGTTTGATTTAAAATTTATAGTTTTAAATATTAAAAATTTTTTATTTTGAATATTTCAGATAATTTTGTTTGCAATGCCGAATTACAAAATATTTGAATTTCCAGGGTTTAAATTTATTAATTGCATAGTGTTAAATTCAATTAGGGTTCCTTAAGTTCAACATTGAATTGAATAATTTCGGAATTAATCGTAACAAGTGGTTTCCTTCCATAAGCCACAAATTTCCATAATTTTGGTTAAATTTTTTATTTAACAGTATGAAAAATGTTTTGTTTTGGTCTTTATATCCAGATGTCATTTTCATAATTTCATTCAATCTTATGTAAAAGTATGGACGTTTTTCGAAATTTTAGCATATCAAATAATAAGAGTTTAATTTTAAATTTTCGAATTTTTGAAACTTTGAACTTTAAATGCTAAAATGGAGAAATTATTAAGTATAAAATTAAGCAGTTCTGAAGCCTGCATTTTAAAATGCTATTTTTGAAAAATCTGAATTTTTACGAATTCAAAAAAAATCTAAACAAGATTAAAAAATTTAGATTTTCCGACTTAAATTTCACATACCATAATTTTAAATTAAAGAAAGGCGAAGTCTCTAGTGTAAAATTTTTTTTAACGAGGAAATTATTCCAAATTTTTTCTTCGAGATTAGTGGCTACCTTGCGAATAATAGAAAAATTTGGTTTTACGTGAATCACTAGAGACAAAAGTGAAGTGATGCTCTAAGGATTTTGTCTATCAGTTTGAGTACTTATATTTCAATAAACTAAAAATTTAGAAAGTTGAATTAATAAAAACTGTTTTTATTGTAAGATGAATGTATGTGTTAATAATGTCGGAGAATAAAAAATTCAGATCTCTTTCAGAAAAAAAATCTTTTATCTCTAATATTATTTTTTAATTGTTTAAATTTATTCAATTGATCACAGCCTGGCCTTTTTAACTAATAAAATAATACTTCAATCGCTTTTCTGAAGTTTTAGGTTTCTAAAATATTCGCTTACTTTTTGTTTTTTATCTGAACCGATTTAAAAAATTTTAAACATTTATAAAATTTGCACTACGATGAAAAATCCAAGAGCACATAATAAAAAATAGTTAGTTTTTAAGTAAATGGGGTTAAGAAATTTCAGCAAAAAAATGGAAGTGTAGGCAAGTCAATTTTTTTAAGCTATGAGGCCGAAAAATAAACTTTTATCTATCTATCTTTTATGTTTAAGTTATGAGGTTTGCACTTTAGATTTTAAAAAGCTTATTGCATAATTTGAAAATTATTAATATTTTACCATTTAGTTTGACGAAACTACTTTTAGAATACTAAAATTTTAAGTGAAGTTTCTAATTGCTAAATTTTTAACGGTTTCATTATTTTTTAAGCTTCTGATTAGAAATAATAAAGTTTTAAACTTTTTAAGAATAATTAAACTTTGAAGGTTTAAAATATATAAAATTCTTCAATTTTTATCAGTGAGAATAACAGTGAATGTTTATTTGCACAAAAATCTTACTTGTTTAATAATAAAATATATACAATCAATTTCTGTAACTTCAATTTAAAATTATAATTTTGTAATCGAAATTCTGGAAAACTTTGGTTTTTCAAACTTCGAAACGGAAGTTGTATAGTTTCAAAAGTTTAAATTCGCAAATAATTGGTTCCTAATGTCTTAAGTATTAAACGTTCAATCAGGAACGTTACCATTTTTTTCATTTTTTGTTTTTTTGCACTAAGTTTTTCAACCATATAAAACTAATTCCAAAGTTACAGTGTTTAAAGCTTTTTTTGAATTATTAAATTTGTACGGGCATTAAATTTGAACATAATAATTTTCAGAGAATGCAAGTTTTCAAATTTCACCCCAGAAAAGCACCAGCATTACGATATTCCTTTCTATATCAAAATTCTTTAAAATCCCTCAGCATTACTGCAATTCGCGGAAGTCCTAAAACATCTCTTAAAAATCCTTAAAAATATTTGTAAATCTTAGAAATTCTCAGAAATCTCTTCGAGACTTTCTTAATATACATTTCTGTTTACTCAGAAGAGCCGCAATGCGCGAGTACTCAGTCAAATATATTGCGCAATATTATAAATTCCGATTGGAAACGGTTCAGACGGCCATGACAGCTTACGTTTGGATTCCCCCGATTTATTAACATGGCAATTTAGACCAAACTCCCGAGACTGTTACTAAATCGGGGTTTTGGTCTACTAAAATGTTGGTAACCGTTCATTGACCAGAAATCTTGTTTTGTTCTTAGAAGCGACACTCAATTTAATTAGTTATACCACGCTATGTGTACAACTTTTTCCGACGCTGCCCCCTCTA
>JAWWLR010000004.1:2423725-2435020 GCA_035041075.1 Acraspis erinacei
AGTTTCCCTTTTCCAATTCAGAAAAAATTTAACAAAGAAATTTCCTTTCTTCCAACTCGATAAAAATGTTAAAGTAACCTCTTCCAATTCAGAAAAAAAACAGATTAATTCAATATAAATGCTGAAAACAAAAAATGGCATCATCTAATTCAGAATAAATTTAATATAAATAACCAAAATTTTCTTCGTTCCCAACTCGATAAAAATCTTAAAAACGAATAAATGTTTCTTTTTCAATTCAATAAAAACTCTAAAGTCGAAATTTTGCCTCTTCGAATTCGATAACAAAATTTAAAAAACAAAAAAGTTCCCTTTTCCAATTCAGAAAAATTTTATCAAAGAAATTTCCTTTCTTCCTACTCAATAAAAATGTTAAAAAATAAATATGGCCTCTTCCAATTCAGAAAAAAAAAAGATTTAACAAATTCGTTTAATAAAAATGCTCAAAAGAGAATATGGCCTATTCTAATTCATAATACAAATAATTAACCAATATTTCGTCGCTTCCAACTCGATAAAAATCTTAAAAGTAAATAAATGTTTCTTTTATAATTCAAAAAAAAAAATTAAACCATACAATTTTTTCCCTTCAAACTGGATAGAAAAATTTAAAAAACAAAAAAATTTCCCTCTTACAAGTCAGAAAATATTGAATAATGAAATAACCAAAATTTTCTTCGCTCCCAACTCGATAAAAGTCTTAAAAATAAATAAATGTTTCTTTTACAATGCAAAAAAAAACTTTAAACCCGAAATTTTATCCCTTCGAAGTTGATAAACAAATTTAAAAAGAAAAAAATTTCCCTTTTCCAATTCAGAAATATTTTTAAAAAGAAATTTCCTTTCTTCCAACTCAATAAACATGTTAAAAATTAAATATGGCCTCTTCCAATTCAGAAAGAACCAGATTAAAAAAATTTGCTCAACAAAATGGTTGAAAAGAAAAAATGGCTTCTTCGAATTCAAAATAAATATAAATAACCAAAATTTTCCTTGCTTCCAACTCGATAAAAATCTTTAAAAAATGAATACATGTTTCTGTTTCAATTCAAAAAAATTTTAACCCGAAATTTTCTCCTTTCGAAATCAATAAAAAAAATTTAAAAACAAAAAAGTTTCCCTTTTCCAATTCAGAAAAAATTTAACAAAGAAATTTCCTTTCTTCCAACTCGATAAAAATGTTAAAGTAAAATATGGACCTCTTCCAATTTAGAAAACAAAACAGAAAAAAAAAGATGTTGAATAAAAATGCTGTAAAAATAAAAAATTGCCTCTTCCAATTCAGAATAAATATAAATAACCAACATTTTCTTCGCTTCCAACTCGATAAAAATCTTAAAAATAAATAAATGTTTCTTTTTTAAGTGAAAAAAAATGAAACCCCGAAATTTTCTTCCTTCGAAGTCGGTAATAAAATTTAAAAAGAAAAAATTACCTTTTCCAATTCAGAAAAAAATTGAGCAAAGAAATTTCCTTTTTCCCAACTCAATAAAAAAGTTAAAAATTAAATATGGCCTCTTCCAATTCAGAATTCTAATTTAGAATAAATTTAAATAACCGAAATTTTCCTCGCTTCCAAATCGATAAAAAATTATATAATAAATAAATGTTTCCTTTTTAATTCAAAACAATTTAAACGCGTAATTTTATTCCTTCGAACTCAATAAAAAAAATTTTAAACAAAAAAATTTCCCTTTTCCAATTCAGAAAAAATTTAGCAATAAAATTTTCTTTCTTTTAAATCAATAAAAATATTAAATGTAAAATAAATCTTTTAGGTTAAAAATTTATCATTTTGGTTGAAAATTCAACTATTCCAGTCAAAGATTTAATATTTCAGTTGAATTTTTTATTTTTTATTTTAAATGGGCTATTTTGACGAAAAAAAATTTTTTCTTTTGCCTGAAAACTGGTATTTTTTAATTTTTTTTTTCAACCGAAAATTTAAATATTCCAATTAAATATTACTTCGTTTGAGTTGAAAATTCACCTCTTTGATTGAACATTATGTTTTTTTTAACTAATAATTTAACTATTCGATTTTAAATTGAAAGAAAATTGTTTTTAGTAGAAAAATTGTCTTTTTTGGTAGAAACTAATCCTGTTTGTTAAAAAAATTCATCTGTTCGGTACAAAATTCAACTGTTTCAATTAAAGATTCATGATTCTGGTTAAAAATTTATCTCTTTGTTTGGACGATATATTTTTTTTTAACTGAAAATTTAACTATTCGATTTTTGATTGTAAAAATATATTTGTTTATTTAAAATTTGTCTTTTCATAGAAATTAATCTTTTTTCTTGAAAATTTATCTTTTCAATCGAAAATTGAACTATTTCAGTTAAAGATTCATAATTTGGGTTTGAAATTTCATCAGTTTGGTTGAAAATTATTATTATTTTTTTTTAAATAAAAATGTAACTATTGCATTTTGGGTTTGAAAATTATTTTTTTTAGATGAAAATTTAACATGTATTTTCTTGAAAATTTATGCTTTTCGGAGAAAAATCTATTTTTTGGATAGAAAATTAATTTTCTTGATAAAAAATTTATCTTTTGCTTGAATATTAATTTTTTCGCTGACAATTTAACAATTAAATTTTTGGTTGAAAAATAATCTTTTTGATTTGAAAATTCAATTATCTGGTTGAAAATTTATTAATTTTTTGGAAAAATCAATATTTTGGTAAAAAATCAATCTGCTTGGTTGAAAATTTATCTTTTTAATTAAAAATTTGTCTCTTTAGTTGGTCGTTAATTTTTGTTTTAAACTAAAAATTTTACTGTTCAACTTTTGTTGGGCTATTTATCTTTTTAGTTGAAACTTCATATATTTTTTTGAAAATTAGTCTTTTTTTGGGAGAAATTATTCTTCTTTGTTTGAAAATTCATCTTTATGCTTTAAAATTTTAATGATTTTAGTTAAAAATTCCTCATTTTATTTAAACATTAATTTTTTTAACTAAAAATGTAACTATTTATTATATTTTTGGCTGGAGAATTACCTTTTTAATTGAAAATTGAAGTATCTGATTGAAACTTTATTTATTTTGCTGAAAAAAAAGGATTTTTTGTATAAATTAATCTTCCTGGTTAATAAATTATCTTTTTGTTTAAAAATTCATCTTTTTTATTTAAAATTCAATTTTCCAGTTGAACATTCATTATTTTGGTTAAAAATTAATCAATTTGTTTAAGAAATAATTTTTTTCACTAAAAATGTAACTATGAAATTTTTGGTTGACAAATTGTCGTTTTGAGTTGAAAATTCAAGTATTTAATTCAAAATTCATTTATTTTGTTGAAAAATTGTTCTTTTGGTAAAAAAAATTAATCTTCTTTAGTTAAAAATTCATCTTTTTAGTTAAAAATTCATCTTTTTTATATAAAATTCAACTGTTCAAGTTGAAGATTTATAATTTTAGTTAATAATTTATCAGCTTGATTGAGCATTAATTGTTGTCACTTAAAATTTGACTATTAATAAATTCTTTGTTGAAAAATGATCTTTTCGAATTTAAAATTCGATCTTTTGGTTAAAAAATCAATCTTCTTAATTGAAAAATCATCTTTTTATTTAAAAATTCATCAGTTTAGTTGAAAATTATTATTTTTTAACTAAAAGCTTAATTATTCTTTTTCTTTTTTTTTATTAAAAATGATATTTTTTAAGTTTGAAAATTCGTATTTTTTTGTAGCTCTTTTTGTTTGAAAATTCATTTTTCCGTTGGCTGAAAATGATTGTTTTTCACTGAAAATTGAACTATTCCAGTTGAAACTTTGACTATATTGTTGATTTTTTTCAAATTAATTTTTGTAAACTAAATAAAATTAATTTTTTAAATTAAAAATTCAACTGTTGAGTTTTTGTTTGAAAAATTATCATTTTTACTTGAAAATTTGTCTTTTTTGGTGGAAACTTCAGTCATGTCTTTTAAAATCCGTCTTTTTTTGGTAGAAATGATTATTATTGATTAAAAATTCACATTTTTTTATTGAAAATTCAACTATTCGATATGAAAATTCATCATTTTAGTTAAAAATTTTTCAGTTTCAATTTTTTTTCATTAAAAATGTAACTATGAAATTTGTTGTTAAAAAATTATCTTTCTAAGTTAAAAATTCAAGATTCTGGTTAAAAATTCATTTATTTTGTTAAAAATTATTTTTTTTTCCTTTGGAAATTAATTTTTTTAACTGAAAATTTAAGTATTTAATTTTTGTTCAAAAAAAAAATTTCTTTTTTATTTATAATTTAACAATTTCAGCTGATGATTTATCATTTAGGTGGGAGATTCATCAGTTTGAGTGAAAATAATTTTTTTTTACTTAAAGCTTAAATATTCAATTTTTGGATGAAAAATGTTTTTTTTTTAAATTAATTTTTTTTTAACTGAAATTGTAACTAATCCAATTAAATATTTCATAATTGTAGCTAAAAATTCAACTGTTCAATTTTCGGTTGAAAAATTATCCTTTTTCCTTGAAAATTTGGTGTTTTTTGCTTCATTTTTTGGTTTAAAAATTCAACTATTCAAGTTAAATATTTATCATTTTAGTTAAAAATGAATCACTGTTTGAAAATCTATTTTTTTGCAAATTATTATTTTTTTGGTTGAAAATTATTTGTTTGTAGCTGAAAATTTAGTTGCTATTCCAACTTTTTTAACTACAAATTTAATTATTCAACTTTTGGTTGAAAATTTGATTTTTTTTTAAATTTAAAGTTCAACAATTCGATTTGACAATTCATCATTTTAGTTGAAAAATCCTCAGTTTGGTTGAACATTAATTGTTTTCAAAACTAAAAGCTTAACTATTCTTTTTTTATTAAAAATGATATTTTTTTATTAAAAATGATATTTTTTTATTAAAAATGATATTTTTAAGTTGAAAATTCATATTTTTTTTAGATCTTTTTGGTTAAAAATGCATTTTTCCGTTGGCTGAAAATTATTGTTTTTCACTGAAAATTCAACTATCCTAGTTAAAAGTTTGACTATATTCTTGAAGTTTTTTGTAATTAATTTTGAAAATTCAACTATTCGATTTGAAAATTCATCATTTTAGTTAAAAATTCTTCAGTTTCAATTTTTTTTCATTACAAATGTAACTATTAAAATTTTTTTTGAATTATCTTTTTTAACTTGAAAATTTAAAATTCTGGTTAAAAATTCATTTATTTTGTTAATTTTTGGTAAAAAAAAATTCATCTTTTTCATTTAAAAATCAACTATTTCAGCTGAAGATTTATCATTTAGGTGGAAAATTCATCAGTTTGATTGAAAATAATTTTTTTTAAAACTAAAAGCTTAAATATTCAATTTTTGGATGAAAAATGTTTTTTTAAATTAATTTTTTATAACTGAAAATGTAACTAATCCAATTAAATATTTCATAATTGTAGCTAAAAATTCATCTGTTCAATTTTCGGTTGAAAAATTATCCTTTTACTTGAAAATTTGGTTGATTTTTTTGTTTAAAAATTCAAATGTTCAATTTAAATATTTATCATTTTAGTTAAAAATGAATTTTTTGTTTGAAAATCTATTTTTTTGCTAATTATTATTATTTTTTTAAAATTATTTGTTTGTAGCTCAACATTATTCAACTTTTGGTTGAAAATTTATATTTTTTAGTTGAAAATTAACCCAATTGGTTGATAATAATTCATGTATTTTGTTTAAAAAATGTTTTTTTCCGATAGAAAATATACCTTCGTGGGTGTTATTAAAAATAATAGTACCCACAATGCTTTCCAAATTAATTATATTAATTGAATCCATAAAAAATGAGAAAAAAAATCCATTATTTATAATAAACTTGCGAAACTCTATACAAATTCCGAGTCGATTATTTTATAAAATTGACTTTTTGCTAAATTAAAAAATGGACCTAAATGTAAAATAATAAATAATACTCTCTCGCAAATTTATTAACAATTTAATGCTCTTTATTTATAAAAAAAAAAACTTTTCAAATCGGAAAATAATTTAACTATTGAAATAGTTTATTTAAAATTTGAACCATAGCAAACGAATCCAATTTTCAAGGGGGGAAAAAATTATTTTGTACTTTGTTTGATTACAGGTATTCTTGGGAACATGCAGTCCTGCGAGAAGATATAAAATCACGACGTGTGTGTCTTGCATATCGAGAATTAACCACTCCTTATCTTCCTGGTGGATCACAGAGTCAGGAGGCAGCAGAAATTCTCGAAAGGGCAACGAAATTTTGGTAAAAAATTCTTCATGAAATTAAAATTAAATTAAAATTCATACTCGCTACATTAAAACGCACATAAATGCATTTTTATCATATTAAAAGTTTCAGGAAAAAAGATTCTTTGTTAAAAAAAATATATTAATTTTTTTTCTGTTAAAAATGAACGCGCTTGCTTCGGCTGACATTTTTTATTTCGAATTTAAAATGATTTTTTTTTCAGTTTGAAGTTCTTTTTGGGCGAATTAAATGAATCAGTTAAAAAAGGTTTCTTTAATTCGAAAGAAATACTTTTCTGATGTTTAATTTTTAATTTTGGATAATTAAATCTGCAAAAAATGGCCTTAATTCAGTAAAATCGTAGAAAAATGGAGCATTTTTCGTATTTTTTTTTTTATAATTAAATTTAAAAAAGATTTAGAAATTTTAAGAATTTTTTTTAGCTTGGAGTCCTAAACCAAAAATGGATATTTCAAAATGGAAATAATTATAATTTGAAGAAGATTAATAATATTTTTTTAATTTTGGACCATGATTTTTTTTTTCGTCGGAAATTTATATTTTTAATTTAAAAAATTAGATTGCAAAGGAGATTCGATTTTTTAGTTTTAGGCTATATTAGCGTTTTACAAGAATATTTGTTATTTTAGAAGAAAAATCATTATGGTTTGAACAAATTTACCATTTTGGAGGATTATTTTAAACAAATATATTTATATTTCGAAGATTTATCATTTTTTAACCATTTTACTTTACGTTAGCGTTTTACATCTAAAATTGATATTAAAAAAATCATTATAATTTGTAGAATATTTGTCATTTCTTTGAACAATTTTTAATTATTTCATTATTTTAATCGGAAGTTTCTGTTTTTAATTTAAAAAGTGAGATTTCAAAGAAGATTCACAAATTTGAAGAATTTTAGGTTATTTTAGCGTTTTACGCTCAAATATGATAGTTTAAAACAAAAATTATTAGATTTTGAAGATTTAAAATTCTGGAAAATTTTCTGTTAAGTTATTTCAGTATTTTTCAACGGAAATTATTAGGTTTTTTTTACAAGAAATTATTCAATTACAAAGAATATTTCAAAATTTTGAACAACTTTAGGTTATGTTGATATTTCCGATCTAAAACTGATATTTTAATATAAAAAATCATTCGATTTCAATCCATTTTTTTTAAGTTTAAACTAATAAAATTTACACAAAAGTTTAATAATTTGGCAACAATTTTAGGTTAAGTAGTTTTATTTCACAAAACATATGGTATTTTAAAACAAAAATCATTAGATTTGGAAGATTTGCAATTTTGAACAATATTCTCTATTTTTCAAGGAAAATTATTGTGGTTTTTTCTTGTACAAAAAATTATTAGATTTGAATAAATTTGCGATTTTTAAACAAAAATATTTAGATTTCGAAGGTTTCTAATTTTTTAACAACTTTACTTTACGATAGCGTTTTACGCCTAAAATTTATATTTTAAAAAATCATTCTAATTTGTACAATATTTGTAATTTGTTTTAACAATTTTGAAGTATTTCAGTATTTTTCGTCGGAAATTGGGTATCTTGAATTAAAATAGTGAAATTTTTTTTAAATTTACAAATTTTAAGAATTTTAGGTTATTTTAGCGTTTTACGCCAAAATATGGCAGTTTAAAACAAAAATTATTAGATTTTGAAGATTTAAAATTCTGAGCAAATTTCTGTTAAGTTATTTCAGTGTTTTTCAACGGAAATTATTGGCTTTTTTACAGCAAATTATTCGATTTTAAAAAGTACTTGAAAATGTTTAAAAACTTTAGGTTATGTTGGTGTGTCCGATCTAAAACTGGTATTTTAAAATAAAAAATCATTCGATTTCAATCCAATGATTTTTTTTAAGTTTAAAATAAAAAAAAATTACAAAAAAGTTTAGTTTGGTTTTGTATTTTTGTAACCATTTTTAATTATTTCAGTATTTTTCGTCGGAAAACGGTATTTTGAATTAAAAAAGTGAGATTTTAAAAAAATTCCACAAATTTGAAAAATTATTAGATTTTGAAGATTTAAAATTCTGGACAATTTTCTGTTAAGTTATTTCAGTATTTTTTCAACGGAAATTATTGGGTTTTTTTTTACAAAAAATTGTGGAAATAAAAAAGATATTTCAAAATTTTGAACAACTTTAGGTTATGTTGATATGTCCGATCTAAAACTGATATTTTAAAATAAAAAATCATTCGATTAGAATACAATGATTTTTTTTTAAGTTTATAATATTAAAATTGACAAAAAAGATTAATTATTAAGCAACAATTTTAGGTTGTGTAAGCGTCTTTTTACCATAATATGGTATTTTAAAACAAAAATTATCAGATTTGAAAGATTTACAATTTTGAACAATTTTATGTTTTGTTACTGTTTTTCAGTGAAAATTATTTGTGTTTTTTATTGTACAAAAAATTATTAAATTTGCATGAAGTTTCTATTTTTGAACAATTTAAGGTTATATTAACGTTTTTCACAGAAATTCGATTATTTGAAACAAAAATTATCATATTTCGAAGTTTCATAATTTTTTAAAAATTTTATGTTACGATAGCGTTTTACACCTAAAATTGATACTTAAAAAAAATCATTATAATTTGTACAATATTTGTATTTTTTGAAACAATTTTTAATTATTTCAGTATTTTTCGTCGGAAATTGGTATTTTTAATTTAAAAAGTGACATTTCAAAGAAAATTCACAAATTTGGAGAATTTTAGGTTATTTTAGCGTTTTACGGCAAAATATGGTAGTTTAAAACAAAAATTATTAGATTTTGAAGATTTAAAATTCTGAGCAAAATTCTTTTAAGTTATGTCAGTGTTTTGCAAAGGAAATTATTGAGTTTTTTTACATTAAATTATTCGATTTTAAAAAATATTAAAATATTTTGAACAATTTTAGGTTATGTTGATGTGTCCCATCTAAAACTGGTATTTTAAAATAAAAAATCATTCGATTTGAATCCAATGATTTTTGTTTGAATTTTAAAATCATAAAGTTTAAAAAAAGGTGAATAATTAGGCAACAATTTTATAAACAGTTTAAGGTTATATTAACGTTTTTCCTAGAAAATCAATTATTTTAAACAAAAATTATCATATTTCGAAGGTTTATAATCCCTTAACAATTTTATATTGCATTAGCGTTTTACATCTAAAAATTGATATTTTCAAACAAAAATCATTATAATTTGTAAAATATTTTTTTTACCATTTTTAATTATTCCAGTATTTTTCGTCGAAAATTCGTATTTTTAATTTAAAAACTGATATTTCGAAGAAAATTCACAGATTTGAAGAATTTTAGAATTTTGAAGGAAAAAATATTAGATTTTGAAGATTTAAAATTCTGGACAATTTTCTTTGAAGTTATTTCAGTGTTTTGCAACGGAAATTATTGTTTTTTTTTCATTCAATTATTCAATTAAAAAAAATATATTTCAGAATTTTGAACCACTTTAGGTTATGTTGATGTGTCCGATCTCAAAATGGTATTTTAAAATAAAAAATCAGTCGATTTGAATCCAATGATTTTTTTAAAGTTTAAAATAAAAAAAAAATTACAAAAAAGTTTAGTTATTTGGCAACAATTTTAGGCTTTGTAGGCGTTTTACACGTAACATTGATATTTAAAAAATTTTAATTTGTACAATATTTTTTGTATTTTTGTAACCATTTTTAATTATTTCAGTATTTTTCGTCGGAAAATGGTATTTTGAATTTAAAAAGTGAGATTTTTTATAAAATTAACAAATTGGAAAAATTTGAAAAATTATTATTTTTTGAAGATTTAAAATCCTGGACAATTTTCTGTTAAGTTATTTCAGTATTTTTTCAGCGGAAATTATTGGGTTTTTTTACAAAAAATTATGGAATTTAAAAAAATATTTCAAATTTTTGAACAACTTAAGGTTATGTTGATATTTCCGATATAAAACTGGTATTTTAAAATAAAAAATCTTTCGATTTGAATCCAATGATTTTTGTTTGAATTTTAAAATAATAAAGTTTACAAAAAATGTATTTATTTGGCAATAATTTTAGGTTATGTGTGTGTTTTCATCAAAATATGGTGTTTTGAAACAAAAATCATTAGATTTGGTTGGAAGATTTACAATTTTGAACAAATTTCTGTTGTTACTTTTTTATTCATGGAAAATTATTAGTGTTTTTTCTTGTACAAAAAATTATTAGATTTGAATAAATTTGCCATTTTTAAACAGTTTAAGGTTATATTAACGTTTTTCACAGAAAATCGATTATTTTAAACAAAAATTATCATATTTCGAAGTTTCATACTTTTTTAACAATTTTATGTTACGTTAGCGTTTTACACCTAAAATTGATACTTCAAAAGAAAAATCATAATTTGTACAATATTTGTATTTTTCGAAACAATTTTTAATTATTTCAGTATTTCTCGTCGGAAATGGGTAATTTTAATTTAAAAAGTGAGATTTCGAATAAGATTAACAGATTTGAAGAATTTTAGAATATTTTAGCGTTTTACGCCAAAATATGGTAATTTAAAACAAAAATCATTAGATTTTAAAGATTTAAAATCTGAAGAATTTTCTTTTAAATATTTTCAGTATTTTTGAACGGAAATTATTAGGTTTTTTTTACAACAAATTATTCAATTAAAAAAAATATTTCAAAATTTTGAACAATTTTAGGTTACGTTGATATGTCCGATCTAAAAGTGGTATTTTAAAATAAAAAATCATTCCATTTGAATCCAATGATTTTTCTTTGAATTTTAAAATAATAAAGTTTACAAAAAAATGTAATTATTTGACAACAATTTTACGTTGCGTTAGCGTTTTACACCCAAAATTGATATTAAGAAAAAAATTATTATAATTTGTACAATATTTTTTTAAAATTTTTTAATTATTTCAGTATTTTTAATCGGAAATTTCTATTTTTATTTTAAAAAGTGAGATTTCGAAGAAGATTCACAAATTTTAAGAATTTTAGGTTATTTTAGCGTTTTACGCCAAAATATGGCAGTTTAAAACAAAAATTATTAGATTT
>JAWWLR010000004.1:2568799-2579080 GCA_035041075.1 Acraspis erinacei
TTAATAGAATATTTCAATTTTGAGCGTTTGAAATGAATTTTAAACTAAAGTAAATAAATCTTTTACCAACAAAATTGTTAATATTGATATTAAATAAAAAACGGTTGATTTTAAACAAGAGAACCAAAAAAACCAAAACAAATTCCCATATCGAAAGACGAATTTGGAACTAAAAAAATAAATTTGTAACCAAAAATAAAATAATTAAATTTTCAAGCTTTATTTATTTATTTTATTTTACGTAAACTGAACACAAATAATCAAAGGCTTCTAGTTTAAAATTATATTTAGGAATTATTTACAAGCTCATAAAAAATTGTTTTATTTTTTTAAAACGACTTCCGCCAATTGCAGAAAATAAAAACCTTTGCCTACGCAAACGATAATAGTTTAATAAAAGCTTTTGACAAATAAAGGCATGATTGGCACTTAGAAATTTACAGTTGTGTCCTTTTAATGCAGAGGCGCTTTGAACGTAGGCGTTTGTGCAATAGTCGATGATATTTTTAACGTAAACACGAATAATAAATAAATGCAAATAAATAAATTGCCGAGCTCTCGCATCCAGACAGAAAAATTTGGTTAATAGCTACTTTATATTTTACATTGCATAATAATTTCTAGTTTGTAATCCGAGAGTAAAGAAAGATATGGATTTACACTCTGGAGAAAGATTATTGCACAAGGGCAACTGACATGATATTGATACACTGACATGAGTCATCAGTATGCAGAGTTCGATATCCTTCATGTCTTATGCATTATTTTCTGCACTAGGTCTTATAAGTCGTGCAAAAGTATCACAATGAATGTCAATGATCCAATTCTAATTTTAGCAGCTGGTAAACGGTAAAATTATTGAGTAGTGAATTAAAGACAAAAGATTTAAAGAAGAATTCAAGAAAGATTAAGGAGACAAATTGATTTTCACATTTTAATAAATGAATAATAACTGTTTTTTATACAAATTATTGATTAAAGTTTATAGTTTATTTATGGATTAAATTGAAAGAGTTATTTTTATACCAAATAGTAGAATTTTCAACTAACAAAGATAAATTTTGATCCGAAAATAAAATTCTACTAGAAAGACAAATTTTCAACAAAATATGTACATAAATTTTTCAACTAAATGTTTAAGTTCTTACTAAAGACGAAAAAATTTTCTATTAAAAGTAAATCAATTTTCAAGAACATTGTTAGATTTTCAACTAGAAAAATTAATTTTTTGACAAAAAATGAAATAGTAAAATTGTCAGATAAAAAAAAAATTGAATTTTAAACGATATAATTCAATTTGTAAGAAACAAAGTTTTTGAACTAAAATAAGAAAATATTTCGGCCCGAAATGGAATAGTTCCATTTTCTCTTTAAAAAAATTAATTTATAATTTTAAAAAACGAATTTTTTAATCGAATATTTCAATTTTCAGCGATTGAAATAAATTTTCAACTAAAGTAAATAAATCTTTTACCAACAAAACTGGTAATATTGATATTAAATAAAAAACGGTTGAATTTAAACAAGAGAACCAAAATCGACAGGCACGAAATTGCAACTAAAAAAATAAATTTGTAACAAATAAAAAAAATGAAATTTTCAGTTAAAATTATAATTTTGAACCCAAAAAAAGGAAATTTGAACAAATTTCTTACAAATTTGCAACCAAAGCTAATGAATTTTCAATTAAAATACAACAAATTTAGAATAAAATAATTAAAAATTCGTCGAATGAAGTGAATTTTGCAATTAAAAATATTTACTTAAAATTAAATAATAAAATTTTAAGTTAAAATTATCATTTTTAACCCCCAAAAAAAAGAAGATTTGAACGAATTTTTTAAAAATTTGAAACTGAAGCTAATGAATTTTCAATTAAAATAAAACAAATTTAGAATAAAATATTTGAAAATTCGTCGAAAGAAGTGAATTTTGCAACTAAAAAAATAAATTTGTAACAAAAAATAAAATAATTAAATTTTCAGTTAAACACATAATTCTGAACCCACAAAAAGGATATTTGAACAAATTTCTTTAAAATTTGCAACCAAAGCTAATGAATTTTCTATTAAAATAAAACAAATTTGTAATAAAATAAATCAACTTTTATCGAAAGAAGTGAATTTTGCAATTAAAAGAATTAACTTGTAACAAAAAATGAAATAGATAGTTTAATTTTCAGTTAAAAAACTAGTTTTTAACAAACAAAAAAAAGATTTGAACAAATAAAAAAACATAGTTGAATTTTCAACTAGAAAAAAATCAAATTTCAAGAACACAAAAACGAATTTTAAAAAAATTTTAATTTTTAATTAAACAAAAAAATATTCCTTTTAAAAAAATTAATTTTTAATTTTAAAAAACGAATTTTTTAATAGAATATTTCAATTTTGAGCGTTTGAAATGAATTTTAAACTAAAGTAAATAAATCTTTTACCAACAAAATTGTTAATATTGATATTAAATAAAAAACGGTTGATTTTAAACAAGAGAACCAAAAAAACCAAAACAAATTCCCATATCGAAAGACGAATTTGGAACTAAAAAAATAAATTTGTAACCAAAAATAAAATAATTAAATTTTCAGTTAAAAACATAATTCTGAACCCCAAAAAAGGATATTTGAACAAATTTCTTAAAAATTTGCAACCAAACCTAATGAATTTTCAATTAAAATAAAATAAATTTGTAATAAAATAAATAAACTTTTATCGAAAAAAGTGAATTTTGCAATTAAAAAAATTAACTTGTAACAAAAAATGAAATAGATAGTTTAATTTTCAGTTAAAAAACTAATTTTTAATAAAAAAAAAGAAGATTTGAACAAATAAAAAAAACATAGTTGAATTTTCAACTAGAAAAAATCAAATTTCAAGAAAATAAAAACGAATTTTAAAAAAAAATTTAACTTTTACTTAAAACAATTTTTGTCTTTAAAAAAATTAATTTTTAATTTAAAAAAACGAATTTTTTAATAGATTATTTCAATTTTGAGCGATTAAAATGAATTTTTAACTAAAGTCAATAAATCTTTTACCAAAAAATTGGTAATATTGATATTAAATAAAAACGGTTGAATTTAAACAAGAGAAACAAAAAAACCAAAAAAATCCCATATCGAAAGACACGAATTTGCAAATAAAAAATAAATTTTTATCAAAAAATAAAATAATTACATTTTCAGTTAAAATTATAATTTTGAATCAAAAAAAGGAGATTTGAACAAATATCTTAAAAATTTGCAACCAAAGCTAATGAATTTTCTATTAAAATAAAACAAATTTGTAATAAAATAAATAATATTTTATCGAAAGAAGTGAATTTTTCAACTAAAAAAATTAACTTGTATCAAAAAATGAAATAATTAAATTTTCAGTTAAAATTATAATTTTGAACCCAAAGAAGGAGATTTGAACAAATTTCTTAAAAAATTGCAACTAAAACCAATTAAACTTTGTTTAAAATAAAACAAATTTGAAATAAAATAAATAAAATTTTATCGAAAGAAGTGAATTTTGCAACTAAAAAAATTAACTTGTAACCAAAAATAAATAAATTAAATTTTCAGTAAAAAAACATAATTCTGAACCCAAAAAAAGGAGATTTGAACAAACTTCTTAAAAATTGCAACCAAAACTAATGATTTTTCTATTAAAATAAAAGAAATTTGGAATAAAATAAATAAAATTTTAGCGAAAGAAGTGAATTTTGCGATTAAAAAAATTAACTTGTGACAAAAAATGAAATAGAAAGTTTAATTTTTAGTTAAAAAACTAATTTTGAACCATTTTTAACTTCTAATTTTAAAAAACAAAGTTTTTGATAGAATATTTCAATTTTCAGCGATGTGAAATAAATTTTCAACTAAAGTAAATAAATTTTTTACCAAAAAAAAAATGGTAATATTGATATTAAATAAAAAACTGTTGAATTTAGACAAGAGAACAAAAAAAAACCAAAAAAATTCCCATATTGAAAGACACGAAATTGCAACTAAAAAAATAAATTTGTAACAAAAAATAAAATAATTACATTTTCAGTTAAAATTATTATTTTGAACCCAAAAAAAGGAGATTTGAACAAATTTCTTAAAAAATTGCAACCAAAATTAATGAATTTTCAATTAAAATAAAATAATACAAATTTCGAATAAAATAGTTAAAATTTCATCGAAATAAGTGAATTTTGCAATTTAAAAAATGAACTTGTAACAAAAAATTAAATAGATAGTTTAATTTTCAGTTAAAAAACTAATTTTTAACCAAAAAAAGAAGAAGATTTGAACAAATTGCTCAAATTTTCAACGAAAAAGATGAATTTTTAACTTAAATATTACTTTTTAACAACACCGTCCATTTTAAACAAAACAATTAAATATGCTAACAAGAATAATTCTCTAAAAAAAGTCAACTTTCATAAACATAGTTGAATTTTCAACTAGAAAAAATAAAATTTCAAGAAAATAAAAACGAATTTTAAAAAAAAATTTAATTTTTAATTTAAAAAAAAATTTTCTTTAAAAAAATTAATTTTTAATTTTAAAAAACGAATTTTTTAATAGATTTTTAATAGAATAAATAAAATTTTATCGAAAGAAGTGAATTTTGCCACGAACAAAAGTTAACTTGTACTCAACAAAACATGTTTATAGTTCATAATGAAACAAAAAAAAAGATTAATTAAAAAAAACAGTTCAAATATAACAAACAAAAAACTAATTTTTAACCAAGCAGTTGCATTTTAACAACAAAAACTAGATTTTCTACTTAAAAAAAGAAAGAATTATCAATAAAATACATATATTTTCTACCAAGTATTTAACTTTTAAACCATGAAGATTAATTTTCTACCAGAAAAGACTAATTTTCAACTAAATAGTTGAATTTTTAACTGAAAAATATCAACTTTTAATCAAAAATGGTTTAGTTAAGTTTTTATTGAAGCGAATTATTTTTTGCAATTAATAGAAAAAAAAGTTCTACAAAACAGTTAATTTTTCAACCGGAAAATATGAATTTTCAACAACAACAAAAATACTTAATTTACAAACTAATCAGTTGAATTGTCAAGAAAATGGTAAACTTTTGAGTTAAAAAAATATATTTTTAACTAAAAAACGAATTTTGAACTAAAATGATTAATTTTAAACTGAAAGAATGAATTTTTATTAAAGAAAGTAGTTCAACTTGCAACCAAGGAGTTGAATTTTCAATTCTAAAATATGAATTTTCAAAGAAAATGTAATAATTTGTATTTCAAGAAAAATTATTTAATTTAAATTTAAAAACACTTGAATTTGACTAACAAAAAAGGACACATTTTTAACAAAATACTTGAATCAGAACTAAAAACATTCATTTTATAACAAAAAGATGAATTCTCCACAAATTAAATAATTTTTTAACCGAATAGTTGAATTTTCAACGAAAACCGATGATTTCTAAACAAAAACAGTTGAATCGAACCAAAAATAATCAATTTTTATAAACCAAATTATTAAATTTTTAGGCCGTAAGTACGATTTTTTTTACAAACAAAGTAGAATTTTCAAGAAAAAAGTTAGTTTTTAACCAAAAGAGAATTAATTTGCAAACACAAAGTTACATTTTTAATTCAAAAAAGGTGAAGTTTGAACAGTGAGAGATGATTTTCCAAACCAGAAAAATGAATGTTCAAGAAAATAGTTGAATTTGCCGAAAATAATAAAAAATTTCTAACCAGAATTTAATTTAATATCCTTAGATAAATAAATAGGAATTTTGATAATTCATCAAGAATAAAATTTTAAATAAACATTAAAATTAATTTTTAATACTTAAAAAAAATTTGGTTTAAAATCAAAATGATTTGGGACTATTTTCTAAAATTTATGAAACTGTTTGCTCTATTTTTGGCCTTTGAAGGGAGTCCAAGGCCAGCATGAATTAACTGATTAAAAAAAGGTTATTTTTGGACTATATTTTTTATCATAAGTAATCACCTCTGATTGAATGGCAATACGTAGAAGTCATAATGATTTCAATATAGCCAGGTGTGGCTCAAGGAGGAAACGGAGGAGGAAACCCTCCCTTTGCCCTTTACCCCGTTCTATGAACGTGCCTTGAAAATAAAGTCTATAGAAGCATTAGCCTAGAATTCTTAAATGATCTAGTAATCCATAATAGGTAATGCTCAAGAACTCATAGGAATCAAAGTAATATTTTCCTATTTAAATTCAGTCTCAAGACAGCAAAAATTATTCGAAAAAGTTATCCAGTCAATTTTAAATTGAGACTGGGCAGAAATAGGAACAGGCTCGGCTGCGGATTGCGACGGAGAACGTACTGAAGAACCGAATTGGTTCACTTTTTATTTATATTAAAACTTTTTTACTCATTCAGAAACTCAATACCTCGGGAGTAAGTTTTTATTTTTTATTTAAACTGAATATTATATTTCTTGTCGCAATCCGCAGCTGAGCCTGTGGTTAATTTGTGGTTAAAGTGATTTTGAAACTGTTAAGAGACACATTTACTTTCTCGAAACAGACTGAGCTTTTATTTTTGCGAAATATTGAAAATTCTTAAACGATTTCCTCGGAATTGGTTCACTTTTTTTGCCCTTATTCAGAAACTCAATATATCTCAAGAGTGAGTTTTTATTTGTTATTTAAAGTGAAGATTACCTTCTTTATCGCAATCCGCAGCCGAATCAGTTCCAATTTGTCGCCAGCGTCACTTTCGGATTGTCAACTGACACATCTATGTCTTCGAAACTGGATAACTTTTTCTAATCAATTATTTTTTTTTTGGCTTAAATCAGCAACACGTACATGATTTTTTTTCGCTTTCCAATACAAAAATTTAAATATTTATGTTGAAAGTTCACTCTTTTCAGTTAAAAAGTCTATATTAAATTATTGGTGTATTCATTATTTTTTTTAAATAAAAATTTAATTAATTTGTTAAAAATTAAAGAATGTTTTTGAAAAATCATAATTTTTGGTTGAAAATTCCCCTTTTGAATTGAAAATTTAAAAATTCAATTGAAATTTTCTTTCCTTCCTGATTAAGGAAGTTTTTTCGTTGAAAATTTAATTATTTTGTTCAGCATTTGTCTTTTTGGTTTAAATATTGATCACGTTTTATAGAAAATTAATTTTTTTTTTAGAAAATGCAACTATCTTGTTAAAAAGTCACCTCGTTTTGGTTGAAAATTAACATTGTTCTTGAAAATTCAACAATTTGGGAAATTTTTTTTCTTTCTTGTCTGCACATTTTGTTAATTGAAAATGTTCTGAGAAGAAAACAAATTTCCCAAATTGTTCTTTTTTCGTTGAAAATTCAACAATTTAATTGAAAATTCGTGTATTTTGTTGAAAATCCGCCTTTTTTATATAAAAAATAATTTTGTTGTTGTTCAAAATGTAAGTATTTGGCGGAAAAATAATCTGTTTTAGTTAAAGATTCAATTATTTTGCTGAAAAATTGTATTTTTGCTTTAAAAATGTATCGTTTTTGTTGTTAAAAATTAATGCTTTAACTGAAAATGTAAATATTCCATTTTTGCTTGAAAATTTATCTTTTTTTTTAGCTTAAAATTCAACTATTTGATTTTAGTTTAAAATTCAACCATTTGATTTTAGTTTAAAATTAATTTTTTTTTACTGAAAATTCGTGTATTCTGTTAAAAATCCGTCTTTTTTATAAAAAATATTTTTTTGCTTGTTAAAAATGTAAGTGTGTGGGGGAAAATTTATCTTTTGTAGTTAAAGATTCAATTATTTTGCTGAAAAATTGTATTTTTGCTTTAAAAATTTATTATTTTTGTTGTTAAAAATGAATGTTTTAACTGAAAATTTAACTATTCCATTTTTGGTTGAAAATTTATGATTTTTGGGTGAAGGTTCAGTTATTTGTTATTCAGTTATTGACTAATTAAAATATTATTTTAATTCATATAATTTGTCGAAAACTCGTATTTTTTTATAGAAAGTTAATCTCATTGTTTAAAAATTCTTCTTTTTGGTTGAAAACTCAAATATTCCCGTAAAATATTTATCACTTTAGTTGATAATTCGTCTTTTAGATTAGAAATAAATTTACTTTTTTGAAAAATAAACTCTTTTGTTGAAAATTCATTCTTTTATTGAAGATTCATCAGTTTAATTAAAAATTAATTTGTTTGGTTGAAAAATGAGCTGTTTGATTGAAAACATGTTTTTTCTTTGGATGAAAAGGAATTTTTTTACCGAAAATTGAACAATTTTATTTGGTTAAAAATTCCTTTTTAACAATTCCATTTTTGGATGAAAAATTATGTTTTTAGTTAAAAATTCAACTATTTGGTTAATAATTGATTTCGTTGTTGAAAATTAATTTTTTGGTGGAAATTTCATGTTTTTGTTTAAAAATTTAAGTAGTCCAATTAATATTCATCATTTTAGTTAAAAATTCAAATGTTTGATTTAAAATAAAACTATGTACTTGTTTGAAATTGTGACTATTTTTTTTAAATGTATCTTTTTGTTTTAAAACTTATTTCAATTTAAGATTCATAATTTTAGTTGGAAATACCTTTTTTTTATGGTGTGAAAATTAATTAATTTAACTGAAAACTTATCTATTCCATTTTTAGTTGAAAAATTATCTTGTTTTGTTAAAAATTCAACTATTTGGTTGAAAATTTATTTTATTTTTGTTAAAAATTCATGAATTTTGTAGAAAATTTTTATGTTTGATACGAAATATTTTTTTTTTGTTAAACATGTAAGTATTTGGCGGAAAATAATCTGTTTTAGTTGAAGATTCAAGTATTTTGCTGCAAAATGGTATTTTTGCATTAAAAATGTATTATTTTTATTGTTAAAAATTAATGTTTTAACTCAAAATTTAACTATTTCATTTTTTGTTAAAAATGTATCGTTTTTAGCTTAAAATTCAACTTATTTGACTGAAATTTTAACTATTTGTTTGAAAATTCAACTGTTTTGTTGAAAAATTATTTTTATTTTTTTATTACTTTTTTGTGAAAAATTAAACTATTTATTTTTAAACTATACTTTTTGGCTTGAAAATCCAACTCTTTGATAGAAAATTCAACTGAATTGTGGAAAATAGTTTTTTTTTTTAAATAAAAATTAATTTTTTAACTGAAAATTTAACAATTCCATTTTTTAATTAAATATTTATCTTTCTTAGTTTAAAATTTAACTATTTGCTTGAAAATTCACGTAATTTGTAGAAATTTTTTTTATTTGATACAAAATTTTGTTGTTAAAAATGCAAGTTTTTATGGAAAATTAATCTATTTTAGTTGAAGATTCAAATAGTATGCTGGACGCTCGTCTTTTATAGTTAAACTTAACTGGTTTTAATTTAAAAGAAAAGTATTTTTTGAATAATTTTCTAACTGCAAATTTAATTATTTGGTTTAAAAAATTCGACTGTTTAGTTAAAAATGTTTTTTTTTGTTGTTGAACATTTGTCTTTTTTGGTAAAAAATAAAAAAAGTTATTGAAAATTTAACAATTCTATTAAAAACTTATGTATTTTTTCGAAATTTTTATCTTCTTAAGGAAAAAATCAATTTTCTTTGGTTGAAAATTTAACGTTTTGCTTGATAATTCACTTTCTTGATTCGTTTTTTTGGCTTGAAAATTCAATAATTTGGTAGAAAATTCATCTGTTTTGTATATATTTTTTTAAATTGAAAATTAATGTATTGAAATGAAAGTTTACCTATTCCATTTTTGGTTAAAAATGAATCTTTTTCAATTAAAAAAAATTCAACTAGTTGTTTGAAAACGTATGTTTTTTTGTTGTAAATTCATCTTTTTTTTGGTAGAAAATAAACCTTCTTTTTTGCCAATTTAACTACTTGGTAAAAAAATATTTTTATTTGGTTGAGAATCCGTCTTTTTTTTGTAAAGCGTCAACTTTCTTTCAATGAAAATTCAATTATATTTTTGAAAATTCATGCTTTATTTAAAAATCTCGATTGTTGGCTTAAAAATTCAACATTTTGGATTCCATTTTTTTCTTTATTGACCGAAAAATCTTATTTGGTTGAAAATTTATTATTTTTAAAATTATTGTAAATAATATTAATGGAAAAAATGTTGTTTTGAACTGCAATGCATTTTTTCGATTAAATTCTACTTGTCAGGAATTTTTTTAAGGTCTGGGAATTTTTTCGAGAGGTGCTTAATTTTGTTTTAAATTGCAATATTAAAATTGAATAATAACAATTCTTCATGTGTCATTTTAATTGAAAATACATCTTCAATACTTGGCTGCAAAA
>JAWWLR010000004.1:2588214-2599861 GCA_035041075.1 Acraspis erinacei
AAAAAGTCATGATTTTTTCAGTTTAAATACAACTATTTGGTTGAAAATACATGTATTTTTTTAATTCAGATTTTTTGGTAGAAAATTAAACTTCTTGGTTGAAAATTTAATTATTTTGTTGAAAATGCATCAATTTTTATTTAAAATTCAATTGTTTAATTAAAAATTTATTTTTTTGTTAAAAATTCAAGTGGTTGGTTGAGAATTCAATTGTTTTCTTGAAATATCGTTTTTTTGTGTTTGAAATTTTTTTAAACTGCAAATTAAACTACTTGGTTGATAATTCATGGTTTTTTTTGTTTGCAAATTTGTATTTTTTGTTAGAAAATTAATTTTATTGGTTTAAAAATTAAATATTTGATTGAAAATTTACAATTTTCGGTTGGAAATTCAATTGTTTTAGAGAAATTTGTTCTTTTGGCTTAAAAATGCAAAACAATTTAGATTAACATTTTTTTTTAAATTACTTTTTTAAATTATTTTGTTAAAAAATGAATCATTGTATTCAAAATTATTTTTTATCTTGAAACATAATTCTTTTTAACGGAAAATACACCTATTTGGTTGGAAAGTGATGTTGTTTGTTTTAAATTCATATTTTTTGGTATGAAACTAAACTTGGTTAAAATTTTAATTAATTTGCTGAAAATTCATCCTTTTCATTTGAAAATTCAATTGTTTAATTAAAAATTTATTTTTTGGTAAAAAAATCGTATTTTTCAGTTTAAAATTCAACTGTTTAGTTGAAAATTTAACTGATTGGTTGAAAATTCAATGATATTGTTCAAAATTATAATTTTTCGTTTTGAAATTAATTATTTTTGTTGAACATTTTTTGAAATTTTGTTGAAAATTCATCCGTTTTATTTGAAAATTCAATGTTTTAATTGAAAATTCATATTTTAGAGTTTAAATTTCAACTATTTAATAGAAATTTATTGAAAATTTAACTATTTTCTTTAGAATTTATTTTTTTGTTAAAAATCCATCTTTTTCAATTTAAAATTCAAATATTTAATTGAAAATTTAACTGATTGGTTGAAAATTCAATGATTTGTTAAAAACTATTGTTTTTCTTTTTGAAATGTTAATTTTTTAACGAAAAATGCAACTATTTCATTGAAAATTCATGTATTTTGTTTTAAATTTATATTTTTTGGTTTAAAATTGAACTTCTTTTGTAAAAATGTAATTATTTTGTTGAAAATTCATGTTTTAGAGTTTAAATTTCCACCATTTAATAGAAATTTATTGAAAATTTAAGTATTTTCTTTAGAATTTATTTTTTTGTTGTTAAAAATGCATCTTTTTTAGTTTAAAATTTATCTTTTTCAGTTTAAAATTCAAATATTTAGTTGAAATTTTAACTGGTTGGTTGAAAATTCAATGATATTGTTCAAAATTATTTTTTTTCCTTTTGAAATTTTAATTTTTTAAACGGAAAATACAACTATTTGGTTGAATATTCATGTATTTTTTTTAATTCATATTTTTGGTTAGAAAATTAAACTTCTTGGTAAAAATTTAATTATTTTCTTGAAAATTCATCCGTTTTATTTTTAAATTTAATATTTTAATTGAAAATTGATATTTGAGAGTTTAAGTTTCAACTATTTAATAGAAATTTATTGAAGATTTAACTATTTTCTTTAGAATTTATTTTTTCAGTTAAAAATTCAACTATGTGGTTGAAAATTCATGTCTTTTTTTTTAATTCCTATTTTTTGGTAGAAAATTAAACTACTTGGTTAAAAATGTAATTATCTTGTTGAAAATTCATCCGTTTTATTTTTAAATTAAATATTTTAATTGAAAATTTATATTTTAGAGTTTAAATTTCAACTATAAAATTCAACTGTTTTCTTGAAATATCGTTTTCGTTTGTGGTTGCATTTTTTTAACTACTTGTTTGATTATTCATGGCTTTTTTTGCAAATTTATATTTTTTGTTAGAAAATTAATTTTCTTGAAATTTCAATGATTTTCTCCAAAATTATTTTCTGTTCCTTTTTGAAATTTTATTATTTTCATTTATTTATTTATTTTACTTTTATGTATTTTGTTCTAAATTCATATTATTTGGTAGAAAATTAAACTTCTTGGTTAAAATTTTAATTATTGTGCTGAAAATTTTTTTCATTTGAAAAATCAATTGTTTAATTAATAATTCATAGATTGGAGTTTAAAATTCATATTTTAGAGTTCAAATTACAACTATTTATTGAAAATTTAATTATTTTCTTTAGAATTTATTTTTTGATTAAAAATTCATCCTTTTTCAGTAGAAAATTCAACTGTTTTCTTAAAAATTGTTTTTTTTGTGTTTGAAATCTTTTTAACTGCAAATTAAACTTCTTGTTTGATTATTCATGTTTTTTTTTGCAAATTTGTATTTTTGGTTAGAAAATTATTTTTCTTGAAATTTCAATGATTTTGTTTTTAATTATTTTTTGTTCCTTTTTGAAATTTTATTTTTATGTATTTTGTGTTAAATTCATATTATTTGGTAGAAAATTAAACTTCTTGGTTAACATTTTAATTATTTTGCTGAAAATTCATCCTTTTCATTTGAAAATTCAATTGTTTAATTAAAAATTTTTTTTTTTGGTAAAAAATTCATCTTTTTCAGTTTAAAATTCAAATGTTTAGTTGAAAATTTAACTAATTGGTTGAAAATTAAACTGTTTTCTTGAAAATTCGTTTTTTTGTGATTCAAATTTTTCTTTTTAACTAAAAAATGAACTACTTGGTTGATAATTCATGTTTTTTTTTGTGCAAATTTGTATTTGTCAGAAAATTAATTTTATTGGTTTAAAAATTAAATATTTGATTTAAAATTTACATTTTTCGGTTATAAATTCAACTGTTTTATAGAAATTTGTTCTTATGACTTAAAAATGCAAACAATTTAGATTAAAATTTGTTTAAATTACTTTTTAAAATTATTTTGTTGAAAATTCAACGATTTTATTCAAAATTAATTTTTTTCTGTTTGAAATTTTAATTTTTTAACGCAAAATACAAATATTTAGTTAAAAATTCATGTAGTTTCTTGAAAATTCATCCTTTTCAATTAAAATTCAATTAATTAGTTGAGAGTTCATTTTTGTTTAGTTAAAATTTCAACGGTTTAATATAAATTTATTAAAAATTGAACTATTCCCGTAAAAATTCGTATTTTTTTTTTTTTGGTTAGAATATTATTATTTTCAACTAAAAATATAACTCCTTGGTTGATAATTCATGCATTTTGTGTTAAAAATTAATCTCTTAAGTTTAAAATTCAATTATTTGGTTAAAAACTCAGAAAAAAATACATTTTTAGTTAAAATTCCCAATTAAATGTTGGTTGTGTCGACATAAAAAAAGGTCTTTAGTCCAAAATTTGAAACATTTTAGCCCCCCTGGAGTTATTTATTTATCATTTTTAAGATATCGACAATGATAAGCAACTGAATTATTGCACTTGCGAAAGAAAAAAAAAAAAAGACTTGCATTAAAGAGGAGCTGCGTTATAAATCAATATCTTTACCTCACCTGTTCTATACACAAGAGCACTTAAAAACTTCACTTCCTGTAGCCATCTGGACATGCAATGTATATAGAATTTCCGAGAACACGCTTTCATTCCATTGTTCTTTTAGAGGGTGGCGACTTGACCCGGAAATGACCGGGAAATGACCAAAAATTTACTTATGATCGCAGTAAAATTAAATTTTTCATTATTTTAATCATTTTTGGCAATTTAGAAAAGTGATTTCTACTTTCTCTACAGTCGCAGGGATTATTTTTATTTATATCTTTTTTATTGTGGTTTATTATGTTGCGGATTTATTTATGGTTTATGGAATTTATAATATTTATAATATATTTATACTCGGAACAGGGGATTTTTTATATGGAACGGAGATTTTTTTTGAAAGAATTATAATTCGGATTTAGAAAAAGGGATTTTAAAAAGATCCCTTTTCCAAGTCAGAATTAATTAAAAGTTCCCTCTTACAAATTAAAAAAAAGGAAATTGCTTACAGTTAATGTAGTTTAAAGAGTTTTTCTGAATTGTAATGGAAAATTTTTGTCACCTTGGTTGCGAATTTATCTCTTTTTTTTTTATTTAAAAGTTCAACTCGTTTGTTAAAAATTAATTTTTTAGTTTGAAGATTCATAATTTTAATCAAAAATTCATCTCCTTTTTGAAAATATTTTTTAAAACTCTTTTTTTTAACTAAAAATTTAACTATTCCATTAGAAAATTTAAATACTTTACTGAAAATAACTTTTTTTAAATTATTAATAATTACATTTTCAACGGAAAACTCTACTATTCCATTTTTGGTTAAAAAACTTTTTTTAAATGAAAATTTAACTTTTTGGTGGAAAATTGCTATTTTTCATTTAATATTCGAAACTATTTGTTTGAAAATTTTGGAAAATTTATCTTTTTTGTAGAAAATTGATTTTTTCTAGTTAAAAATTCAACAATTTGGTTGAAAATTTGTCATTTTTAATTCAAAATTACAATATTTCGTTTAAGAAAATCACGTATTTTGTTAAAAAGTCAATTTTTTGTAGAAAATTATTATTTTTAAAAAAATTAATCTCCTTGTTTAAGATGTTTTCTTCACGGTTAAAAATTCGTTTAGGTTGTAATTAAAATTTCTTGGTTGAAAGTTAAACTCTTTGTTAAAAACTAATTTTTTTGGTTAAATATTCATGATTTTAATTAAAAATTAATTCCTGTCATTGAAAAATGAGCGATTTCCTTAAAAACTTGTTTTTTTTTTAACTGAAAATATAACTATTTTTCCAGTTCAGTATTCCATTATTATTAATTAAAAATTCATCTCTTTATTTGAACATTCTTGTTTTGACTACAAATTTAGTTATTTAATTATTGGTTAAAAATTATATTTTATTATTTTTTGTTAAAAAATTCATAATTTTAATTAAAAATTAATTATTTTTCCAGTTGAATATTTCATTATTTTAGTTAAAAATGCATCTGTTTGGTTGATAATTTAGCTACTTAGTTAAAAATTAATTACTTTGTTTGAAAATGTAACCATTTTTTTATATTATTTTTTTTTCATTCAAAATTCCGTAATTTTAGTAAAAATGCATCTCTTTAGTTGAATATTATTTTTTTAACTAAAAATTTTAATTTTGAATTTTTGATTGACTTTTTTCGTTGATAAATTTTTTTGTCTTAAAATTTTCTTTTGTAGTTGAAAATTCATCTTTTTGGTTTTTAAAATCATTAATTTTAGTTGAATATTCATTATTTGAGTTATTATTTATTATTTTAGTTAAAAATTAATGTCTTATGGTTAAATATTATTTTTTTAAACTAAAATCTTAAATATTCAATTTCTCGTTTATTTTAATTAAAAGTTCGTATTTTTTACAGAAATTAATTTTCATGGTTAAAAATTTATCACTTTGTTTGAAAATGTAACTGATTTTTTAAAACGAGTTTTTTTGTTGTTGAAATCGAGTTTTTTAAAATAAAAAATTAACTATTCAATTTTTGGTTGACAATTTATATTTTTCAGTTGAAAATTCAGGTAATTTTTGTCTGAAAATTCGTCTATTTCTAGAAACTAATCTTCTTGGTCGTTAAAAAATTTCCTGGCTGAGAATTTTATCTTTTTGCTTCAAAATTAATATTTATGGTTTGAAAATGTATTTTTTTTCGGTTTTAAAATCCCTCTTTTTTCAATTAAATTTTTGATTGACAATTCATATTTTTTTAGATGAAAATTCGTCTTTTTTGGTATAAATTAATCTTCCTGGTATTTGAAAATTCATCTTTTCCATTAAAAATAAAATTACTTAGTTGAAAGTTAAATTATTTTGTTAGAAATTCATCACTTTGGTTGAAAATGGTTTTTTCTTTGCGAAAATTAATTTTTTTAACTGAAAACTTTGACTATTCCATTTTTTGTTGAAAACTTTTTTTTTTTTAATTTAACTATTTGGTTGAAAATCCAACCAAAAAATTCAAGATTAAATGAAAAATTTGTTTGAACTATTATTCAAATTCATGGACTTCAGAGGGAAATTAAAAAAAAAAGATTAATTATGTCTTTAGTATTATTTAATCATTGAAATTATTTTTTTGTTTATTTTTGATTTCTTCTACTTTAAAATTTAATAATTTAAAAATAATTATTAAATTTTTTAATTTGGAGATTGTCGAATTAAAAATTTTAAAAAGCCAATAAAAATTGGTTGAAAGCAGGAAAAATTGGGATTTTTTTCTGACAATTTGCATGCTTTTAGGATGTAACTTCAAGCATGAACGAATTCAGTTTTAGTAACTTGCCTAATTAATAACGGGATTGAGTTTGAACTTTAATTCATTTTGACAAGAGAATCTTGTTTTGAGACTATTATGATACGCAAAGCAAAAAGATGAATTGTCTAGACTGTGAAATTATGCAAAACATATTCATGGAGATGAAACGGATAAACATGAAACGCATATCGTGCACAAGTAGAGTATAATTAAGTCAGGATTGCAGGGAGATTCCTATATTTTATGGAACTGTCCATATTACGGTGGTCAAGAAAAAAAATTGAATTTAAAAAATTTTGACCGTCTCATTTTTTGTTACTAGGTGAAAAGAAATTTTCCGAATTTTTTGTAGTTTTAAAAATTATTTGAATTTAAAATAAACATTTTGGAAATTATATATGTAAATTCAGCCCAAAATTGGCTAAAAAATCCTTAATCGTAAAGAACAATAAATTAAAAATTTATAATCTAAATTTAAAATTGTTTTATTCCATTCATAAAAGATTGTAGATTAAAAATCAGGGTGGTGAATTGATCGAGAAAGGACCGGGAATTCAAATAAAAAATCGGCAATTTACTTCTGATTGTAGTAAAATTCAAATTTTCATTAATTGTTTGAATAATTTTTGTTCATTTAGAAAATAATTTTTAATACAAATTTTTACTGCTTGCGGTTATAATTTAATCTATTTTGTTAAAAAACATTTTTTTGTTTGAAGAATCATCATTTTTAATGAAAATTCATCCTTTTTTGAAATACAACTACTTTGTTGAAAATCATTTTTTTTTTTTTTTTTTTTTAATAAAAGTTGAATTATTCTAGTAGAAAATGTAGCGATTTTGCTGAAAATCTGTTTTTTTCTTTCTTTTTTTTGGTAAAGAATTATATTTTTAATGGAAAATTGAACTATTCTATTTTTGATTGAAAATTTGTTAAACTGAAAGTTTAACTATTATATATATAATTTTTTTTATTTATTTTTAAATTGAACTTTTCTAGTCCATAATTTAACAGTTCGGATGACAATTTGTCTTTTTTAATTGAAAATTCAAGTGTTTTATAAAAAATATTTATTTTTTTTTGTAGAAAATTATATTCTAATTGTAAAGTTAATCTCTTTACTTCAAAATTTTTCTTTTCGGTTGAAAATTCTAGTATTCAAGTTGGAAATAAAATTACTGGCTTGAAAGTTAATCACTTTTGATCAAAATTAATTTTTTTTCGTTGAAGATTCATAATTTTAATGAAAAATTAATTTTTTTGTTGAAAAATGAACTAGTTGATTGAAAAATTGTATTTTGTTTGGATAAAAATGAATTTTTTTGCCGAAAATTTAACTATTTTCTTGAAAATTTGTTTCTTTTTTGGTTGAAAATTATTATTTTTTAAAACTGAAAATGTCACTATTATTCCACTTGAATATTTAATTATTTTAGTTACAAATTCATCTCTTTGATTTAAAATTTTTATTTTTCATTTAGAAATTAAATTGTTTCTTTAAAAATTTATGTGCTTTTTGAAAAATTCGCACTTAGAAAATTAATTTTAATGTTTGAAAATCATTTTTTTTAAATATAAGATTCATTTGAGTTTAAAATTCAGCAGTTTGGTTGAAACCAATCAGTTAAATATTGAACAAAATAGTTAAATTTTCAGTTAAAAAAGGTTTTCACTTAAAAAATGTTTTCACTTAAAAAAAAACCTATTTTAATTTTTCACAAAATAGTTCAAGCAGACAATATAAATCTTAACAAAAAAATTAATTTGCAACCAAATATTGAAGTTTTTGAAAAATTGCTCAATTTTCAATTAAAATATTTGAATATACAATTCAAACATTTTAATCAGAAACAGTTAATGGAAAAGTTAATTTTCTAACGAAATAGTGGGATCTTTAACAAAAATAGTTCAATTTTCAGCTTAAAAAAATGAATTTTTATAAATCAGTTGAGTTTTTAAACTGAAAATATGATTTTTAACATAAAAGTTCATTTTCAACGAAATAGTTGAATTTTAGACCAAAAAAAAGAGTTCTCAACAAAAATAGTTCAATTTCAAGCCAAAAAGACGACTTTTTTACATTTAATTGTTTTATACCAAATTATTTTTATTTAATTTAGCTCTTTTAATTGAAGATTTTATTTTTTGATTTAGGAATTTTGTATAAAACAATTAAATGTAAAAAAGAATACTTTTTTACATTTAATTGTTTTATACAAAATTCTTGTTATTTAATTTAGCTCTTTTGATTGAAAATTTTACTATTTTTTGGAAAATTCGTTTTGCTCGATTGAATTTAATTCTTTATGATTTCAAATAATTTTTTTTAGCGTTCATCATTTTAATTAAAAATTCATTTCTTTGATTGAAAATTCGATTATTTGGTGACTTTTTTTATGTTTGAAATTTTTTTTATTAAAAATACAAATACTTGGTTGACAAATATTTTGTTTCTTTGAAAATTAAAAAATACTTTATTTTTCTACCAAATTGTTGAGTCCCCAATCAAAAGGATTAATTTTCGACGGAACAGATTCATTTTTAACTAAAAAGGATTAGTTTTCATAAATAAAGATTAATTTTATATTAAAAATGTCAAATTTTTAACAAAGTACATCAATTTTCCAGCATATTTTCAACGATTATAGATCAAAATATTTTATTTTCAATTAAGTAACAATATTTATTAAAAATAATTTTTGTAATTATTTAAATTCGGGAATTGTCCATTACGGAAATTCTGAATATACAACCCAAACATTTTAATCAGAAAAAGTTAACAGCAAAGTTAAATTTTCTAACGAAATAGTTGAATCTTTAATAAAAAATAGTTGAATTTTTAGCTAGAAAGATGAATTTTTATCAATCAGTTGAGTTTTTAGACTGAAAATATGATTGTTTAACAAAAAAGTTCATTTTCAACGAATTAGTTGAATTTTAGACAAAAATATAAGAGTTTTTAACCAAAAAATTTTAATTTTTCACCAAATAATTGGATTTTTATCAAAAATAGTTCAATTTCAGGCCAAAAAGGCGATTTTTTTACATTTCATTGTTTTATACCAAATTCTTTTTATTTAATTTAGCTCTTTTGATTGAAAATTTTACTATTTTTTGGAAAATTCGTCTTGTTTGGTTCAATTTAACTGTTTATGATTTGAAATAAATTTTTTTTTTAACATTCATCATTTTAATTAGAAAATCATTTCTTTAATTGAAAACTCGATTATTTGGTGATTTTTTTTTATATTTGAAATTTTTGTTAACTAAACTTTTTTTTTAACTTTCTTTTTAACTTTTTGGTTAAATTTTTTTTTATTAAAAATGCAAATACTTGGTTGACAAATATTGTGTTTATTTGAAAATTTACAAAATAATGTTCATAAAAGAACATTAATTTTCTATTAAAAATGTCAAATTTTCAACAAAGTACATCAATTTTCAAGCAGAAAATATCAATTTTCCACTTAAAGTATCAATTTTCATCACATCATATTTTCAACGATTATAGATCAAAATATTTCATAATTTTATTTTCAATAAAGTAACAATATTTATTAAAAATAATTTTTGTAATTGTTTCAATTCAGGAATATTTTAATTTAAGAATTGTTCATTACGGAAATTTTGAATATACAAGCCAAACATTTTCATCAGAAAAAGTTAACGGAAAAGTCAAATTTTCTAACGAAATACTGGAATCTTGAACTAAACAGTACAATTTTCAGCTTAAAAAAATGAATTTTTATCAATTAGTTGAGTTTCTAAACTGAAAATATGATTTTTCAAGAAAAAAATTCATTTTCAACGAATTAGTTGAATTTTAGACAAAGAAAATAAGAGTTTTCAACAAAAATAGTTCAATTTCAAGCCAAAAAGACGACTTTTTTTACATTGAATTGTTTTATACCAAATTATTTGTATTTAATTTAGCTCTTTTGATTGAAGATTTTATTTTTTGATTTAAAGAATTTTGCATAAAACAATTAAATGACAAAAGACGACTTTTTTTACATTTAATTGTTTTATACAAAATTCTTGTTATTTCATTTAGCCCCTTTGATTGAAAATTTTACTATTTTTTGGAAAATTCATCTTGTTTGGTTCAATTTAATTGTTTATGATTTGAAATAATTTTTTTTTAACATTCATCATTTTAATTAGAAATTCATTTCTCTGATTGTAAACTCGATTATTTGGTGAGTTTTTTTATGTTTGAAATTTTTTTAAACTGATAATCGATCTATTCCATTTTTGGTTAAAAACTTTTCTTTTAAAAAATTTTGTTGTTAAAAATGCAAATACTTGGTGTTTCTTTGAAAATTTACAAATTAATTTTCATAAAAGAAAATGATTAATTTTCTATTAAAAATGTCAAATTTTCAACGATTATAGATTAAATTATTTCATTATTTTATTTTCAATAATGTACCAATATTTATTAAAAATAATTTTTGTAATTGTTTAAATTCAGGAATATTTTAATTCAAGAATTGTCCATTACAGAAATTTTGAATATACAACTCAAACATTTTAATCAGAAAAAGTTAATGGATAAGTTAAATTTTCTAACGAAATAGTTGAATCTTTAACAAAAAATAGTTGATTTTTTAGCTAAAAAGATGAATTTTTATCAATCAGTTGAGTTTTTAAACTGAAAATATGATTTTTTATCAAAAAAAGTTCATTTTCAACGAATTAGTTGAATCTTAGACAAAAAAATAAGAGTTTTTAACCAAAAAAGTTTAATTTTTCACCAAATAATTAGATTTTTATCAAAAATAGTTCAATTTCAAGCAAAAAAAATGCTTTTTTTTTACATATAAGTGTCTTATACCAAATTATATTTATTTAATTTAGCTCTTTTGATTGAAAATTTTACTATTTTTTTGAAAATTCGTCTTGTTTGGTTGAATTTGTTTATGATTTGAAATAAATTTTTTTTGAACATTCATCATTTTTGGTTAAAAAATTTTCTTTTAAAAAAATATTGTTGTTAAAAATGCAAATACTTGGTCGACAAATATTGTGTTCCTTTGAAAATTTACAAATTAATTTTCATAAAAGAAAATGATTAATTTTCTATTAAAAATGTCAAATTTTCAACGAAGTGCATCAAAATATTTCATTATTTTATTTTCAATAAAGTAACAATATATATTAAAAATAATTTTTGTAATTGTTTAAATTCAGGAATATTTTAATTCAAGAATTGTCCATTACAGAATTTTTGAATATACACTCCAAACATTTTAATCAGAAGAAGTTAACGGATAAGTTAAATTTTCTAACGAAATAGTTGAATCTTTAACAAAAAATAGTTGATTTTTTAGCTAAAAAGATGAATT
>JAWWLR010000004.1:2840701-2852324 GCA_035041075.1 Acraspis erinacei
AGACAGACATATCAACTTTATTTTTAATAATTATCCTATGCTACATTTTGTTGAATATTTACATACTTTTTATAGATTTCTTTTAATGTTTAATAAATTTCTATTTGTTTAAACAATATTTATTTGCTCAAGCAGTTTTTTGTCAATAGCTAAACAAATGAATTAAAATGGAACACAAACAATTATTTTTTTGACTGTAGAGTGTATAGAAAGAATAAATTTACCACTTTTACATTGTTTAAAGAAATATAATTTCTTTAAATAATTACTGTTCCAGAAATACTTTTAAAATCGCAATTAATTGTATGTGTTCTATTTTTGCTCATTTTTTTAGTTATCAAAAAAAACCGCTTGAGCAAATAAAAATGTTTTAAACAAATTCTAATAAACAAATACAATAATCAGGTATGTGTCGACAGAAAAATTCATTTGTTTCTATTTCAACTTTTTTAATTAGGCACTTCATGTTAACTTCAGCAAAATTAATAATTTTTAGACTAATTTTATTAAATTTGTGTTAAAAGAATCATAAAATTTATCACCTCCTCATGAATGTTGCTAAATTTATTATGAAGATCCCAATTAAAAGTCTTACATCGAAAATAATAACACAATAATGCATTTGTTTATTAAACTTGTTTCAAAAATCCTAAAATTGTTAAAAATGTTATGAATTGTGCTAGAGTTATCATGAAGTTCCTAATTACAAAAATTGTCATTGAAAAAAACGGATTTTTCTGCAGACAAATGACCGAATAATGCATTTGTTTACTAAATTTGTTTAAAAATATTATAAGATTAATCAACAAATTATGAATTTTGCTACATTTATCATAAAGTTCCCAATTAACAAAAAACATGGAAAAAAACGAATTGTTCTATCGAAAAATGCCTGATTACTGCACTTGTTCGTTAAATTTGTTTATCTTATAAACAATTATAATCTGAAGAGAAATTTTTTTTCATGTAATATTGTTTCCATTCAAATTTCTTGCAATATAACTGGAAAAAACAAAGAATTTTTAAATCGTAGAAAACATTTTTTCAACAAATAATTTGTTCACAAAATTGTTTTTTGTTTATTGTATAATATTGGAAAATTTGAAACTAATATTACTCTACGCAACTTAGGCGAGTTCAATAATTTTCCTGTTATTTACGAGCATCGGGGACGTCAAATAGAAAAACGGCCATTTTTTAGTCATATTTGTTTATTTATTAGAAAATTCAAAATCTATTTAAAAAAATCAGGTTTGACAACTCTCTTAGAAATTTTATTAGCATTTAAAAAGAATGTTGTTGGTTTAAATCGGTCAATATTTCTGGGCTGCTCGTTATTTTGAACCAAAAAAGTCATTTTTTCGCACTGTTTATATGGAATTTGTTTAAATAATTTTTTTTATTAAAAAATATTAATATTTCTTTATAGTGAAATTCGTTTAACTGGCATTTTATTTTCATTAAGTGACATCAATTTATTTTTAAATGTTTTTTAATTGTTAAAACAATAAATTACTATATATTTTCTACTAATAATATACTATTCAACAATATACTATTCATTATTTTAAAAAAATCGAAACAAAAGTATTGAAAGAAATTCCACTTGTTTAAATAAATGAAAATTAATTATCTAATGCTAATAAATATTCCAATAGACCAATAGTAATAATTTTTATTACAAAAAACGAATTTTCAATCAAAAAAATGATTTAAACAAATTCAATTTGCTTAAGCAATTAAAAATTAAGGAACTAAGCTTAATAAATATTCCACTAGACCAATAGTAATAATTTTTAAGGAAGCTATCGGATTTTTGAAAACAAAATTATTTAAACGAATTCCATTTGTTTCAATAATGAAAAATCAATTAACCAATGATAATAATCTTATCTGGATGACAATTGAAATTTTTTTTGATAGTTTTTTTTTAATTAATTAATTGAAATTTGGATTAAAAATTCAATTTTTTGGAAAAAGCTTATTTATTACTTAAAAATTCATATTTTGATCGGGAACGGTCGACTGAAATCTTTTTTTTTTTAATAAAACTCAACAATTTTTTTTTAGATTTATATTTTTGATTAAAAAATTCATCTCTTTTAGTATAAATTTAATTTTTTTTAATGAAAATGCCACTTTTTGTTAAAAAATGTATCTTCTTTGCTATTTTGTTTAAAATGCATACTTTTTGTTTGAAAATTCTACTGTTTTATTGAACATTTAACTATTTCGCAGAAAATTTAGTTTTTGTTTAAAATGTATACATTGTTATTGAAAAATTAACTGAAATCTTTTCTGACTGAAAATTCAACCGAAAAAAAGAAACCTTTGTCAATTTTTAATTAACATTCATTTGTGTGAATACAAACTTAATCTGTTTTTGATGAAATTGCAACTATTTTTTAGAAAAGTCAACTGAAATCTTTTTTTAACAGAAAACTCAACTCTTTTTCGAATATTTATCTGTTTCATTAAAAATTAATCTGTTTTAGTAGAAATTTAATTTTTTTTATAAAAATGCAACTTTTTTAGTGCAAATTTAATCTTTCTTCGATAAAATAAAAAATGAAATATTTGGTGAAGAATTCAAGGAATTTATTGAATTTTCATTCTTTTGGGTTGAAAAAATTCGTTTTTTAAAATTAAAAATTCAATTCGTATCGTAAAAAATTATATTTAAACAAAATTATATCTTTATTTTGAAAAGACAACTAGAGTCTTTTTTTAATGAAAATTTAACTATTAAAAAAATTTTTTTGATAAAAATGCCACTATTCGATAGAGATTTCAACGTTCTTGTTATAAAGTAATTCTGTTTGGTTAAAACACGTTTTTTTCGATTGGAAATGCAATTGCTTACTTAGTAACTTATTGTTTGTTAAAAATTCATACTTCGATCGTGAAAAGTCAACTGATATCTTTTCAACAGAAAATCCAAATAGTTTTGTCAAAATTTATCGTGTTTATTTAAATTTTAATCTGTTTTAGTATAAATTAAATTTTTTAGTTAAAATGAAGCTTTTTTAAGAAATCCTTTTTTGTAAAAGATTTATATTTTTAGTTGAAAATTCATCTCTTTGGTTGAAGGTTTAACTATTTTGTTAAAAAATAATATTTTTTAATTGATAATTCAACTAGTTGTGAAAAGTTGAAACTACATTGTTAAAATATTATTTTTTTTATAATGACCTGTTTTAGTTAAAGATTCTCCTTTTTCAGTAAAAGCTTCGTTTTCTGGGTTTGAAATTTCATGTTCATTGGGTAAAAGGGCATCAATTTCGGGGAAATTTAGTTCTTTGCTAAAAAGTCATATTTTTATTTAAAAAATTTAAGATTTGTAAGGAAAGTTTGTCTTTTGGCTTGAAGGCCCAACAATTTTGATACATTTGTTTATATTTCTTGAATGCAAAATCTTTATTTGTTGAAACTTTGTCGTTTTAGATTAAAATTTTTCTTTTGGTATAAGTTTCATCTTTTATAGTAGAAAAGACATTTCCTTGTTTTAAGAAAGTTAAGAAATTTTAAATTTGTATCTGAAAAATGGTTTTATTCCGTTTATAAAATATTCGATGTAAAAAATATTACAAGATGAAGATGCTGGTATTTCCATATTAATAAGAAAGAAAAAAAAATTAGTTTAGGAAAAATCAGAGAATTTTGGAAATGAAGTTCTCAGACACCCTGCCTAATTCTACTAGCATTTTTAAATATCCGACCCATATTTATATCAAATATCATAATAATAAATTTGATGTTTTCTTTGCTGCATAGAAAACAAGACGTTATTTTAAGTTTTTAAAATCTGTCCTAAGTCAGACCAAATGCAGTGAAACTCTGATACTGTGCCGGTTTTGGGACTGACGGTGGTGGGGCACAAACCCGAAAGAGTTCCGCTCGAATTTTGTTTGGTCACGCCTGAATGACCGCCACAAACCCCGCGTAGCTCCTTTTGTTCCTACTTGTGGCGTGGCGCAAACTCTCGGAAGAACTATATCAGGTGGCACTATATCAGAGTTTCCCTGTAATTTTCTGAAAACGTTTAATGTTCGAAAGCAGTTTAGTTGAAAATTTAACTATTTCACAAAAAATGGACTTTTTTATATTTTTGTTTTGAAAAGAAAAGTGAAATCTTTTAAAAATGAAAATTTATCTATTTAAAATTTTTTATTTTCAATCAGAAATACGTTTGATTTAAGAGAAATTTTATCCTTCTCTGATAAAAATGCAAATGTTTGTTTAAAAATTAAACTGTTTTTAAAAGTTATACTTTTTGGTTAGAAATTCTACTGTTTCGTTCAACATTGACTTTTTGTTTAAAATCTATATTGTGGTGTTAAAAAAAGAACTATAATCTTTTCTGAATGAAAGTTCAACTTTTACAAAAAAATTATTTTTTTATTAAAAATTCATCTGCTTCAGTACAAATTTCAAATTTCTTCGATAAAATTGCAAATGGAACTATTTGGTGAAAAATTTAACTATTTGTTAAATTTTCATCCTTTTTGGTAGAAAAAATCGTCTTTTTGTATTGAAAATTCAATTTTTTCGCAAAAAATTATTTTTTGTTAAAAAAATCGTATTTTGATATTGAAAAGTCAACTGCAATCTTTTTTGGATAAAAATGCAACAATTCAATTTTGTTAAATTAAAATTCATCTTCTGTCGGAGAAATTTAATCTTACTTACTTATTTCTTGTTTAAAAATTTATATTTTGATCCTGAAGAGTCAACTGAAATTTTTTTAACAGAAAATCCAACTGTTTTTTTTAATTTATCTTTTCGATTTTAAAATGTTTTTAAAAATTTTTTTAACTGAAAATGGAACTTTTCCATTTTTGTTTCAATTTACTTTTTTTTAGTTGAAAATTCTCCTTTAGTAGTAAAAAAATCATTTCCTTGGTTTGAAATTTCATGTTTGTTGGGTCAAAATGCATCAGTATCGAGGAAAATTAATTTTTTTCCGAAAAGTCATATTTTGGTTTAAAATTCAATTTTTGTAAAGAAATTCGTCTTTTGGCTTGAGGGCTCAACAATTTAAATACATTTTTTTTTCTTGAGTGAACAAACATTATTTATTTAAAGTTCGTCGTTTTGGTTTTAAAATTCTCGTTTAAATAAAAATTAATTTCATCTTTTTATTCAAGTATAAACTATGACATTATACTTTTTGTTAGGAATGCCTCTTTTTACGTTGAAAATTCAACTATTGTGTTAAAAATTTAATAATTTTGTTGAAAATTCATTTATTTTGTTAAAGAGTAATCTTTAATAGTAGGAAGGACATTTCTTGTTTTACGGATGTACACTACGTACACTCAATCTCAAAAGTTGCCTATTTTTAAAATTATTGATAAAATCGACAAAAAAATATCTATTATTAATTTGTGCAAATATTGATGGAGGCTTCTAAGCACATTTTAGAAAAAAAGGATTCATTGGGTTGATTTCATTTTAAAAAATGTATTGAGAAATCATTAGGATCAAATAAGAATTTGAGCCTTTCTCTGAAGAGAAATCAAAATCTAAAACTCTAAATAACTACTGTTAAATAAACAATTTTAACCTGAATTTTTCTTTCTAAAGTACACTTAGCAGCTTTCGTCAAGATTTCCGGAAATCAATAATAGATCTATTTTTTAAAAATCATTTTAAAGATTGGTGAGAGGAGCTGCGGGGAGATGTGCGGTGTTCACTCAGGCGTGACAAAACAGAGAAAGAAGCAGGGGAGAGGCAAAACAAAAGATAGACTGTACTTGACTTTAGTTGTAGTTTTCTGTACTTTTTTTATAACAAAATTTCCACCAGAGTTGTTCGACAAAAATATTCTTATTCTTATTAATATTTTGCTAAAGAGGTATAACTTGTATGGACTTGAAAAGAAGAACTAATGCAGATAACGAGATTGTTAGGTTTCCTGAATCGATACTTTCAATGTTAAAGGTATCTCATTCGCCAACCATAAGAATTTCTAATTTTCCCTCCCTTTTTTCTACAGGTCACCCACGTGCAATGGATGATTGTGGGAAGTCACGTGTGATTCAACCTTGAATGCGAACGAAGAGAATAGAAGTAAGAAATCGTGCTTGCGGCTTACGAAATCTCTTTTTTTCAATAATTTTAAATCGATTTTTTTTTTTTTTAAAGTGAGATTACATAAGAGTACTCCAGATAATATAATATTATCATGAATTAATCTGCCTAAAATAGACTCACACGAATATTAAATCAAGAAAATTAATTTTCAACCGAAAAAAAAATTCAAGACAATTTATGATAAATTTTCTTCTGAAAATAGAATAGCTTAATTTTCATTTAAAAAATTTAATTTCAATTAAACTTATGTTTTTTCTACTAGAATCGTTAAATTTACAGTTAAAAAATAAATTGTCAATAAAAAAACTACGATTTTTCAATCGAAAAGTTGACTTTTCAACCAAAAAGGATACTTTTTAACAAAATTGTTTAGTTTTCAACAAATGAGAGTATTTTTTAACCAAATAATTGAAAGATAAATTTTAAAACAAAAATGGAACAGTCAACCTTCAATAAAAAATTAATTTTTTTATAAAAAAATTTAAAAAAATTTTTTTGACGAAATTGAAACGAATTTTTCACCAAGAAGATTAATATTTGGCAACAAAAGATTAATTTTCAACTACAAAGATTTAATTTCTGCCAAAAAAAGGACGAATTTTCTAGAAAATGTATGCATTTTCCACTAAAAAGGATCAATTTTCAACCAAAAATGAAGTGGTTTATTTTCAGTAAAAAAAATTAATATTTGATAAAAATAATTTTCAACTGAAAAAGATATTTTTACCAAATAGTTGAATTTTCAGTTAAATTAATTTTTTCTCAACTAAGAAGATTAATTTTCTACAGAAAAAGAAGAATTTTTAAGAAAATATTTTAATTTTGTACTGAAAAAATTTTGTTTTCAACTCAAAATGGAATAGATATTAACCAAGAAATTATGATTCCGAAAAATGCATGAATTTTCAACAAAATAGTTCAATTTTCAGTTTAAAAAAATATTTAATAAAAACGAATTTTCAACAAAGTAGTAGGATTTCAAAAAGAAAATTTTAACAAAAAATGGAATAGTTTGATAAGATAAATTAGATAAATTTACAATCACAAATGACATAGATAAATTTTCAGTCAAAAAAATACAATTTCAACCAAAAGACAACGATTTTTCAACAGAAACACTTTTTAACAATTTTTTTTTAAATTTTCAACAAAGTAGATTAATTTTTAACCAAATGATTAAATTTTCAACAAAAAACATGAATTTTTAACCGAGAAGAGAAATTTTCTACAAAAAAAAAATTTTAACCAAAAATGGAATCGATTGAAAGAAATTAATTTTTTTTTAAATAATTTTTAAGCAAAATAGTTAAATTTTTAACCAAAAAGATGAATTTTCCAGTAAAAATATTAATTTTCTCCAAAAATTTTTGAATTTTTAACAAAATATCTAAATTTTTAAACAAATAGTTGAATTTTCAAGCAAGAAGAAGAATTTTTAAGCAAAACTCTAAATTTTCCCTACCAAGAAAATGAAATTTGAACATAGTATATGAATTTTTAACAAAAAAGATAAATTTTCAGTTAAAAAGGAAATTATAGTAATTATACCAAAATATTTGGATTTACAACCAAAAAAGATTTTGCACCGAAAACACGAATTTAAAAAAAAAGACGTTAACTTTTAACTAAAAAAGAATCATTTTTAACCAAAAATGGAATAGTTAACTTTTCAGTTGAGAAAATTAATTTTTTTTTAAACAACAAATTTAAAAAAAAATCTTTTTAAAATATTTGGATTATGGCGGATTGAAAGTGGATTACTCGGATTAAAAGTGAGTAATACCAGATTACAAGTGGATAACATCGGATTATAAGTGGATTACTGCGAATAACAAGTGGAATAATAATAAATAAATAATAATAAATAATAATAATAAATAATAAATAAAGCAATAATTGCAATGTAGTTCATAAATAGTTTAAAGTTAATAGGGTATCTAATTAGAGAATGAAAAATAGTTAATTAGTTCAATTTTAGAAGACGACTGAAAAATTCCGAAAAATAAAATTCCCAACACTGGCAAACTGCCAACAACAGTTAATAATTCAATTTCCAACAGCTAATTTTTCCAATGTTGAAAACTCAATTACCTGTTTTCTTCAATTTTCAAAAGTTGAAAATTAAATTTTTAAATTAAAAAAAAAATGAATTTTCATCTGTCAGAAATTCAATTCTAATTTTTTTTCAATTTTAATGTTTGAAATTTTTGACAATTAGATTTTTATCGGTTCAAAAATCAACCAACAATTTTCTTCAATTTTCAAGAGTTGATAATTCAATTTTTAAAAATTTTCAACAATTAAAAAATAATTTTTTAATTTCCTAAATTTTCAACAGTTAAAAAATCAATGGTTCTGATTGAAGATAATTGAAAATTGAATTTGATAAATTAACATTTTAATCTATAAAATAAAATTTCTTTAAAATATAAAGCTTTAAAGTTTTATTTTAATCCTAAATAGTTTAATTTTAGGTTGCAAACGGTCAAGTAAACATTTGTAAATGTTTAAATTTTATTAATAAATAATAAAAAATATATTATAAAAAATTTAATTGAATTTTTTTTCTTTCATGGCTAACATAATTTTTTAAATTGAAAATCCATTTCTGTAGATACTTAATTTTCGTTTGTAAAAAATACAATTGTTTAGTCAGTTTAGTTAAATATTAATCGGTTTCGGTTGAAAATAAACTTTTTTTAATGAAAATTTACATTCTCGGGTTAAAAATTCGTATTTTCTGTGGTTAATTTCTTTTAATCTGAAAATTTAATTATTTTGTTGTATATTAAACTGATTGGATGTAACATCATTTTTTTGATAAAAATTCATATTTTTTAGTTGAAAATAAAAATTTTTTATAGAAAAATCGTAATTTCTTTTAGAAAACTAAACAGTTTGGTATAAAATTTAAATATTTGTTTGGAAATTGATGTATTTTGTTAAATATTCGTGGTTTAAAAAAAATAGAAAATCAGTTTTTTTTTGTTAAAAATGCATCTGCTTGATTAAAAATTAATCTGTTTTATTTGATGATTCAAATATTCTGTTGAAAATTCATCCTCGTTTGTTAAATCTGACTGTTTTTCTGTTTAAATTAAAATCTTTTTTGTTTATAAATAAAATAGGTAAAACCTAATAATTTCGACATCTTCCAGGCTAATGACAACAAATTTTATTTATTTAAAAATTCGTAATGATTACATTTCGGAAACTCAGCTGGTTTTCCTCATCAGATCTATATAACAAAACGTATTATAATTATAAAAATGGAGTATTATAATAAATAGAACAGAAGATATATTATTATTATTATAACCATTATGAATTTTTAAATAAATAAAATTTTTTGTCATTAGTCTGGAAGATGTCGAAATTATTAGGTTTTACCTATTTTATTTACAAATTAAAATTTTCCCAGACGTAAAAAAAGAAAACATTTTTTTCTTCTGAAAAAATAAAAAAAATATTATTTGTTGTAATATCAACTATTACACTTTTTATTGAAAATTCATCAATTTATTTTGAAAATTCAACTTCTTAGTTAAAAATTGAAATAATTTCTTGAAATTTAATTTTTTCATTAAAGATTCATCATCTTAATTGAAAATTTATTTTTTTTATTTATTTAAATTATTATTATTATATTATCTTATTATATATTATATAATATATAATATATATTATTATGATATTATTCTTTATATTATTATTTAAATTTATTTTTTTTTATTTTTAAGTATTTTTTTTAACTGAAAATTCAACTGATTGATTTTAAATTAAGTTTTTTAGTTGAAATTTCATATTCTTCTTTTTTCCGACTTAAAATGGAACTGCATGGTTGAAGATTAATCTATTTTATTTCAGGATTTAAGTTTTTTTTTTTAAATTCGTATTTTGGTTATATTTAACTTTTTTTTAATTTTAAATTAAAGTTCGTTTTCTTTTTATTAAACATTAATTTTTTTTAAGTGTGAGTTTAACTATTCGATTTTTGGTTGAAACTTAACCTTTTCAGGTGAAAATTCAACTATTTGGTTGAAAATACATGTTTTTTAATAGAAAATTAATATTGTTGCTGGTTTAAAATTTAACTGTTTAGTAGAAATATATATTTTGTCAAAAATTTATTTTTCTTGTAGAAAATAATGTTTCAATTGAAATTGCAACTCTCTGATTAAAAGTGAATCTGTTTTAGTTGAGAATTCAAGAATTGCGTTGAAAATTCGTTTTTTTTATTCTTTTCAACTGTTTTGTATTTTAAACCTTTTTTGTTTGAATATCAACAATTACACTTTTGAATGAAAATTAAATTGTTTTATAGACAATTCGTCTGTTTGGTTTGAAAATTCAACAATTTCGTTAAAAATTGAACTGTTTTGTGGACAATTTTAAATTAATTTTAATTTTAATTAATTATTTTAATTTAATTTTAATTATTTATTTAAATTTTTTTTTTTTGAAAATCCATTTTTTGTTGTTAAAAATTAACTATTTGATAGAAAATTGAGCCATTGAGATAATTTGTAAAGAATTAGCGAAAGAAGTTGAAATTTTTTTTTTTGAGGAAAAGTAAAAAAATAGTGGAATTAGCGGACAATTGTGAGAAAATAGTGTCTTTCGTGCAATTTTTCCGAAATAGTAAGAAAATAGTGTAGTCATTCACAAAAGTTGTGAAAAAGTGTCAATAGAGTGGTGAGTCCGAGGGCTAAAAAAACCATAATTTTTTAAAGAGAAAAAAAAAGTGTAAATAAAAAAGAAATCATCAGACACAAAGTTCCCGTCATCTGTTTAAACTTTTGTCTCTTCTAGCAAAATCGTCGATCGAGATTCCGGAACAAAATGAAAAATTGATATTCAGAGGGTCGTGGAAAATTGAGAATCGGCCAATTTTTAGAGGAGCTTTTAAAAATAACTCGGCGAGGTGATATTTGTCGCAATATTTTCATCTGTCGCGCGAATTAACTGACAGGATCGATCGACACTCATCTCATCGAGCCAAAGAGCGCAAACAGAAAAATGTCAAAGGAGTAAATTAAAATTGAAAAAAAGGTAAATAAAAAAAGACTAGAGTACTTTGGAAATTTGAATGTTCGGAACGAGAAACTCGGAGCGAGAGCGCGCCGAAGCGCCGAGCTGAGCGACCGAAACAAAGTGAACTGGGCCGTCTGCCTTTGGCCCTGCGCTCGCGCTCTTCGCCCACTCTCTAGGTCTAGAACTCTAGAATTATTGTCGTTGTTACGTCAACCTGATTGCCTTCTTGCTGACCCTCCGCCGTACTTATAGTACTTTGCTTTGCACCAGTTACTCTACGAGTTCACATTCACAGATATAGACTTTATAATTAAAATTTAAGAAATTTAAATTAAATTAAAATCCAAATAAAACAAAATAAAAATTTTGACCACAACGAACAAACAAAAAAGGCTCCGATTGTAATCTGAAAAAATGCTGTTAAAAACAAAAATTTCAGACAAAAATAAAAAAAAGAGGAAAGAAAAATGAGAAAAATTTCTTCTTTTTTATT
>JAWWLR010000004.1:2904528-2915800 GCA_035041075.1 Acraspis erinacei
AAGAATCAATTATTCCATTTTTGGTTGAAATTTTATCTTTTTCAGTTGAAAAATCAACTATTTGGTTAAAGAAAGTCCATTTTTTTAGTTGAAAATTCATCTTCTTTGGTAGAAAATTAATTGAATTTGTTGAAAATTCATCTTTTGTGTTTAAAATTAAAATATTGATTAAAAAAAAAATACTTAGTAAAAAAATTCTTTTTTCAAAAATTAATTTCTTTAGCTGAAAATTCATTTATTCCATTTTTGGTCAGAAATTTAGCTTTTTTAGTTGAAAATTCATCTTTGGTAGAAAATTAATTGTCTTTGTGGAAAATTCATCTTTTATGTTTAAAATTAAAATATTCATTTTAAAGATAAACTACTTGGTAAACTATTTTTTTAAAAATAAATTTCATTAGCTGAAGAATCAATTATTCCATTTTTGGTTGAAATTTTATCTTTTTCAGTTGAAAAATCAACTATTTGGTTAAAGAAAGTCAATTTTTTTAGGTGAAAATTCATCTTCTTTGGTAGAAAATTAATTGAATTTTGTTAAAAATTCATCTTTTGTGTTTAAAATTAAAATATTGATTAAAAAAAAAATACTTAGTAAAAAAATTATTTTTTCGAAAATTAATTTCTTTAACTGAAAATTCAATTATTCCATTTTTGGTCAGAAATTTAGCTTTTTTAGTTGAAAATTCATTTTCTTCATTCATCAACTTCATCTGCTTTATTGAAAAATCGTCTTTTTGGGTAGAAAATGAATCCTATTTTTTTTAATTCATCCTTTTGGCGTGTAATTTAACTGTTTTTTTTTAAGATTTCGTCGAAAATTGAAATTTTTGGTGTAAAATTCATCTATTTTGTTGAAAATTCGTCTTTTCTTGAATTAAAATTAATATTTTCGGACTGAAAATTCAACTATTTCTAAAGTAAATTAAATTATTTCGTTGAAAATTTATGTTCTTTATTAATTGTCTTTGTTGAAAATTCATCTTTTTGGTTTAAATATAAAGTACTCATTTTAAAGTTAAAATATTTAGTAAAAAAGTTGTTTTTTTTTTTGTTTGAAAAAAATTTGTTTAACAGAAAATTTCATTATTCCATTTCTGGTGTAAATTTTATCTTTTTTAGTTGAAAATTCGTCTTCTTTGGTAGAAAATTAATTTATTTTAGTTGAAAATGTATGTTATTGCGTTCAAATTAAATCAATCGGTTAAAAGACAAGCTATGCTGTAAAAAAATATTTTTTGTTTTGTTTGAAAATAAATTTGTTTAACTGAAAATTTCATTATTCCATTTTTGGTGGAAATTTTATCTTTTTTAGTTGAAAATTAACTTTTTAGTTAAAAATACATATTTCCAGATTAAAAATTGATCTTTTTTAGTTAAAAATTCATCTTCCTTGGTAGAAAATTAATTGTCTTTGTTGTTTTTTTGTTCGAAAATAATTTTTTTATTTAAAATTGAACTATTCCATTTTTGTGTTAAAATTTATCTTTTTTAGTTGAGAATTCAACTATTTGGTTGTAAAAAGTCGTCTTCTTTGATAGAAAACTAATTTATTTTAGTTAAAATTTCATTTTGGTTAAAAATTAACATTTTAATTGAAAATTTATCTTTTTTCCGACCCAAAAATTCAAATATTTTGTTAAATGTTCATCCGTTTGATTTAAAATTAAACAATTTAGGTTGCAAATTTACTTCTTAGTTGAAAATTAAATTTTCGGGTGGAGATTTAAATTATTTTTGTAATAAATTCAATTATTTGGTTGAAAATTCGTCTTCTTTGATAGAAATTTAATTTTATTATTTAAAAATACATTTTTTTGGCTTAAAATTAAATTCCGCAGCTGAATGGTAAACTACTTTGTTAAAAATTCTTTTTTTATCGATAATTTAACTATTCCATTTTTGTGTTAAAATTTATCTTTTTTTAGTTGAAGATTCAACTAATTGGTTGAAAAAATCGTCTTCTTTGGTAGGAAACTAATTTTCTTTTTTGAAAATTAACTTATTAGTTGAAACTTTATTTTTTCGGCTTAAAAATTCAACTATTTGGTTAAATATACATACATCCTTTTGGTTAAAAATGAAACAATTTTGTGGAAAATTAACTTTTTAGTTAAACATTCATTTTTTCGGATTGAAAATTCGTCTTCTTTGGTAGAAAACTATTTTTCTCATTTAAAAATACATCTTTTTGGCTTTAAATTAAATTCCGCGGCTGAAAGGTAAACTACTTTGTTAAAAATTAATTTTTTATTTGTTCGAAAATAAATTTTTTTACCCAAAATTAAATTATTCTATTTTTCGTTGAAAAATGTTTTTTTTTTAGTTGAAAATTCATCTTCTTTGGTAGAAAATTAATATTTTAGTTGAACTTCATATTTTCGGGTAGAAAATTCAACTATTTAGTTGAAAATTCATGTTTTTTTGGTAGAAAATTCATCTTTTGTGTTTAAAATTGAAATATTCATTTTAAAGATAAACTATTTTGTAAACAATTTTTTTAAAAATAAATTTCATTAGCTGAAGAATCAATTATTCCATTTTTGGTTGAAATTTTATCTTTTTTAGTTGAAAATTAACTTTTTAGTTGAGCATTCATATTTACGGGTTGGAAATTAATATTTTTTAGTTAAAAGTTCAATTATTTTTTGAAAATTCGCCTTATTTGGTAGAAAGTCTATTTTTTTTTGGTTGAAAATACATCTTTTTGGTTTAAAATTAAATTAATCGGCTGAAACGTAAACTAAATTGTTAAAAACTCTTTTTGTGTCTAAAATAAATTTTTTACTGAAAATTCAATAATTCCATTTTTCGTTGAAAAATTATATTTTTTAATTGAAAATTCATCTTCTTTGATAGAAAATTAATTGTCTTTCTTGAAAATAAATCTTTTTGATTTAAAAATAAAATTCTCGTTTAAAAGATAATTTATTTTATAAATTAAAATTTATAGTTTGAAAATAAACTTCTTTAACAGAAAATTTAATTATTCCATTTTTGGTCGATAAATTATATTTTTTTAGTTAAAAGTTCACCTTCTTTGGTAGAAAATTAATTGTCTTTGTTAGAAATTCATCATTTTAGTTTAAAATTAAGCTATTCCGTAGTGTCGAGTCGAGAATTCAACGTTTTTTTTTGTCTTTTTGAAAATTCATGTTACTTATTGAAAATTCGTCTTGTTGAGCGGAAAATTAATCTGAAAATTAATTTTTAACCTGAAAATGCACCTATTCCATTTATGATTGAAATCTTATATTTTTGAGTTGAAAATATATCAATTTTCAACCAAAAATTTCAAGTTTCTCCCAAATCATTAAATTTTTTGGAGCCAAAAATACGGTTTTTCTAGAAAAAATTTATATTTTCAACAAACAAGTTATTTTTAAATCTAAACAGATTAATTTTAACCAGATAATTTACATTTTAAAACTAAAAAGATGAATTTAAAACAAAATACTTGACTCCTCAACTAAAATAGATTAATTTTCAACCAAATAGTTGCACATTTAAGGCAAAAAAAAATAATTTTCTACATACAAAATTCGAATTTTTAACAAAGTACATACATTTTCAATCAAATATTTAAATTTTCTAACAAAATATTTAAATTCCGATCAAATGGTAAGAGTTGTCTACAAAACTGTTGAATTCTTAACACAAGAATATAAATTTTCAATAAAAAAGTGCATTTTAAACCCAAAAAATTTGACTAAAAATATGAATCTTTGACTAGAAAAATTAAATGTTAACAAAACATTTGAAAATAGTTTGATAAATTTTTTTAAAGTATTGAATATTATGCAGTCAGATTAAAAAATGTGTCTAGCCCCAAGTGAAAACTTGTGCAATGGAAAATTAAATTTATTTTTAAAGTAAAATTTCCAATTTTCTAACCCGATTTTTTTAAATATTAAAAATTAACTTAAATCTTTACTTTAAATGTGATTCGTTAGTCTATAAATGACCGAAATTCAATTTTTTTGGCTTTTCATCTAATAAATGCGAAGTGAATTAATAGAACCTAATTAGGAAATCTCATTATTTTAGGTGGAAAGTTCATTCTTTTGGGTTGAAAAGGTTACTTAAAATTTTTTTGTTAAAAATTCACCTTTTTTTGAAAATTTTATGTTTTATTATTTCTTTGGTATAAAATTAATCGTTTTTTTGGTAAAAAGTGCAATTTTTTGGTTAAAAAAATCCGTTTTAGATGAATATTCAAGTCTTTTTCAAGATTCGTTTTTGTTGTTTAAATTACACTGTTTTTTATTTTTAATTTAAATCTATTTTTGTTAAAATATTGACTATTACAAATTTCGGTAAAAATTCAACTTTTTAAATTGGAAATTCATCTTTTTGATTGAAAATACAATTTTTAATTTAACATTCATATTTCCGGGTAAAAAATTAACTTGTTTTGGTTGAAAATTCAACTGTTTTGTAGAAAATTTGCTTTTTAAATTGAAAAAATTAACTCTCTTATATTAAAATTTAACAACTCTTTTTTTGTAAAAAGGTATAGTTTTTTAAATAAAAAATTTAAGAATTTAGTTAAAAAATTCTAAAAATGCAAAAATATAAACTAAATATTAATGTATTGATATTTTTAAAGTATGAAAAATAAACTTCAATCTTTATTTAAAATGTTTTTCAATGCTCTAAATTGAAGAATCAATCAATGAAATAATTTTTTTTTCAAAATTATTTCATTTGAAGCAACTTTAAATTAGAAACATTAAAAACTGAATGATTACATTTTTTTATAAACTGAACACTTTTTAAATTAAGTAAAAAAAAATTTATTTTAAATAGTCCAAAAATCCTTAAAATATTTTAAAACATTTTTCAGAACTTCTAAACATCCTTTAAAATGATTCTAATTTTGCCTAAAATTTTTTTTTCAATACTACCAAATTAAAAAAATTTTCCCTAAAGTCTTGTCACATATTTCTAAATATTAAATAATTGTTCTTTTTCTTAATTAAAATTTTTTAAATTGGCCTTAAAATCATTCAAATCCTCGGGAATTGTATAAAACCCTGTAAAAAATAGTTTTAAAATATCGTAAAATCATTCCATATCTTCCGAAATTCTAGAAAAAATTCTTTATCTTAAAATATTTGGAACTGAAACATTTCAAAATAAAAGCTCTTGGAAATGCCGTAAAAGTTTTAAAAGTACCCTAAAATCTTTGGAAAGTTCTGTAAATTATTGAAATCTATTAAAAATTTATCGGAATCTTTAAAAAATCCCTAGAAGATTTTAAAAGAATTCCTTATCGGTCATGACCAAACCTAACCTAAAAACTCGACAACATGAAAAAGAATGAAAGAAAATATTTAGACAGGATTAACTCAAGCGATGATCAAAATAGAGTGTGGGGTCTTTATTTTTTACGCAAATTAAACAAAATTGAGTCAATTTCAATTAAATTTCAGCCGAAATCAAAAGGTATGGAATGAACTTGATAGTAAATTCTTAATGGTGGTACGGACGAACGGAACGATGAATGTGTGCGAATTAAAGGGAGGTTATAAATAACACTTGAAGTGATATAAGTATCGTAAATTACCTCTTCGTATTCGTCGTCATCGTTAGGAAGAATGGCTTTGACTTCGGGAGATCTCATGTCACTGCTTCCCATTCCGCTGTCCAACTGTTCTATTTCTCCGGTAAAATCCATGTGGAAAATTGGTGCTCCGGAATCCGGGGAAGAAATTTTTATGCTTGATAAAATTAGGGATTCACGAAGCTCAGTTGCAGCGATTTATAATCTCGCGATTTTCAGCCTTCACAGGTGTTAAGTAAAGTTTCAGGCGTTTCAGTTTCAGGGTTCAGCGTTCACGTTCATTCACGTTCAACGCACATGTTCAGAGGATTTCAGCCATTTTGGACCATTTTCATTTTTTCTCGTGAGAGAGCGCTGTCAGTGCTCAAAGTGCGGGAAATTTGAGTTTTTTTTTAAATTAGACACAGGTATCACTTTTACATATATATATTATAACGCAACGGATTTAAATTACGATTTATTCGTTACACAGTTGAAAAAAGATTCTTTTTCCAATAATATTAACGAATTTGAAAATTCCGGTTTAATAAAATTTTCCGATATAAAATTGCCGAATTATAAAATATCAGCAACAAAAAAACAACGTTTTATTGGACGTTCACTGTATTTTTTAAATTATTTTTGGAACAAAGTTTTTATTACAAGATAAATAATTTTTATAACTACCCAATACCTTTGTAACTACTATGCACATTAAAAAAAATCATTGAAGATTTTTTTTCTTCAAATTAGTGTTATTTAAAATTTAAACAATAAATTTGAAAAATACAATAACCAGAGCAATGACTGCAATGACTATTAAAAAAATTCTTTGCTCACAATATTTCATTGTTGTATTTTTAATAAATAAGTAATATTGATTAAAAACCGATTTTTTAAATTGTTTAGATTTGGTAATTTTTTAATAATCGGAAATTTTCTATTTTGAGTATTTTCTTCTGCGGAAATTTTACATTGTCAAGAATTTTCCAAGTCCGGATTTCTCAGAAGTCCCAAATTTTACAGTGTCTTTTTTTATTATTTTTATTTTATTTTATTTTTTAAGTAATTTTATTTGTTTGGAATGCTCAGATGCGTTAATAATGATTATAAACTGTTTGGGAATTTTCTATTTTGAATATTTTCTTATTCCGAAATTTTATACTGTGTTGAGAATTTTTTAATTCGTTAATAATTATTATAAGCTGTTCATAAATTTTATTATTCAAGAATTTTCCAATTCAGGATTTTTATATTTCGGTAGTTTAATATTTTCGAAAATTTTTTATTAAACTTTTTTTTCTGAAATTGTATAGTGTCTGGAATGTTATTTTTTTAAATATTCAAATGCGATGGAAAATCTTATAAGCTAACCGATAATTTTATACTTTAAATATTTTCTTTTTCGGAAATTTAAGACTATAGGGAATTTTAAAATTCGGCATATGAACTTTCGTGAATTTTATTATTCAGGAATTTTTTAATTAAGGATTTTTATATTTTGGTAACTTTATAATTTCGGGATTTTTTTATTAAATTTTTTTTAAATTCTGCAGTGTATGGAATTTTATTTATTTTTTAAGGTTTGAATGCGGTAAGATTATTATGAAATATTCGAGAATTTTTTGTTTCGAACATTTTATAATTCCAAGAATTTTCTATTTTAAATATTTTTTCAGAAATTTTACAGCGTCAATTTTCAAATTCGACAATAATTATTATAAACTCTTCATGAATTTTATGATTCGGAAATTTTCCAATTCAGGATTTTTTATTTTGGTAATTTTATAACTTTGGGAATTTTCAATTAAAAATCTTATTTTTCGGAAATTTTAGTGTCCGGAATTTTATTTGCCTGTAATATTTTATTTTTCTCAAATTTTACATTTTTGGGAATTTAAAAATTCGGTAATAATTAATCTAAACTGTTCGCGAATTCTATTCTTCGGGAATTTTTTAATTAGGGATTTTCAGATTTCGGTAATATTATAATTTTCGGGATTTTCTATTCATTTTTTTTTTAAATCTTACATCGTCTGGAATTTTATTTATTTTTTAATGTTCAAATGTGGTAATAATTATTATAAACTATTGAGGATTATCGGGGAATATTAATTTGAATATTTTCGAAATTTTTTGTTTAGGTATTTTTATTTTTTGGGAACTCTAAAACTCGGTAATAATTATTATAAATTGTTCGTGAATTTTATTCTTTAGGAATTATTAAATTAGGGATTTTTATATTTCGGTAACTTTATAATTTCGGGAATTTTCTATTAAATATTTTTTTCTGAAATTGTACATTGTCCGGAATGTTTTTTTAATTTCCCAATGCGGTAATAATTATTATAAATTGTTTGTGCAATTTTTTATTTTAATTATTTTTTTTTGAATATTTTAGTGTCCTGAATTTTTTTTTGGAATGTTAAAATTTGGTAATAATGATTATAAACTGTTCGAGAATTTTTCAATTCGGGATTTTTATATTTCGATAATTTTATAATTTTGGGAATCTTCCATTTCGATTACTTTTTGCTTTTCAGAAATTTTACAGTGTCGGCATTTTTTCCCGAGATTCTTGAGTCGCCCATATAAAAATATAATTAGAGAATTTAAAAACTTATTAAAACACTTATAGCTGAAATATTTTCATTGATTCAAAAATACCGCGATTTTTACATCATTAGGTCACAAATCGCAATTCGCATGCGCAGATTTCCAGTTTTCGCGCCAAAAAAAGAACAGAAAATAAATAAATTAGCGTAAAGGGCGTAAAGTAATTTTAAAAAGGAATCATAAACGAGTGTCTAGTGTCTACTTTAATTTTATTTATTTTGTGAAAAATGAGGGATTCTGAAGATAGCATGGACGAGCCCGATCGTAGTGCGTCAAAATTTAATTAACAATTACATAACCTCTAAATTCTAAACAATTACATCAACTATACTTAAATTACATTTTATAAATTGCATTTTTGAGTTGATCAGGTAGAATTATCTGCAGTTATATCTAAAGATTAAAATATATGCCAAAAAAGTAGTTTTGAAAATGGAAGAGGAAGCAATATTTAATTAAAATTTTGGTTTTCGTCAACAAAAAATAATAGACTGCCATTTTTAAATCTTTTTGCAGAATTCAAGAAATTATTAGAGAAAACTTTATCAGACCCTTACTTCAAAAAAGGTAAGGAAAAATTATTTTGATTTGTTTTAATCATTTAAATTTCGAATTGTTTATTTAATATCTGTTAATATTAAACAATCGTTTAACTGTTTAGATTCGGTAACTTTATAATTAAAATTTTTTTAATATTATTTTTTATTATACTTTCAAGTATAATTATTTCAGTTTTAAAAAAAGGGGATGACTACAAAATTCCACGAAATAAAATTTAGGACACTGTCCAATGTCCAAAAAACAAATTTTTAAAATATTAACATGCCGACAATTAAAAATTCTCGAATAAAAAAATCATACTGAATAATCTAATTACCAACCATTTATAATATATTACCGAATTTCAAAGTTTCCGATAATAGATCGCATTCCCGAAAAAAGAAGATCGAGATATTTTGGATAAAAATTCAAAATTTTCAGCATTTTCAAAATTTTGGTGACCACTTTTTTCAAGATTTGAAAATTTTGATTTAAAGCTATTTATAGCACACAAAAATACGAACAATTTATACTTACGACACTTTTTGATAACAATAAAATTACCAGACTTATAGCATTTTAAAAATGAAAACATTTTTTTTATTTTCTTAAAAAATACAAAATTAAAATTTTTATCCACAAATTAAAAAATTAATTTTTCACAAACGACATAAGCCACAGAAAAAAATGAAATAAAAGGTGCCCAAAAAAAGAGCTACAAATTTGTCTTCAATAATTTTGTTGACAGGATTCGTAGTTTTTGTTTTAGTCGTAAAAAATAGCAATAAAAATAAAAGAAATTAATTTTTTGGAAAACGACACAAGGTACGAAAAAAATTAGTAGACAAAAGTTGAACACCCAAATAGGTCCATAAATTTGTTATGAATAATTTCTAGACCGAACGAGTAGTTATTATTTGAATCGTAAAAAAGATTAAAAATACAAACATAGAAATTGAATGCAAAATAAAAAGGAAATATTAATGTAATCATGATAAATACAATTCTTCCTTATTTTGCAACATCTGAATTAACAATTCCAGGCCGAGATATATAAATCGAGTGCGAAGCACGAGATATGTGATGACAATCGCTAAAGTCGAAAGAGCTTTAACAAAAGAGAATTCACAATCATTAAATTACAGTTGTCAATTCTTTCACCTATAATTTTAACACTTCAGTGCATAAATGTGAAAAAAACACAAAGACCTAACGCGCAGCGTGAGATAAATACAGCATCGAGCGCGAAGCGCGAAAAGCAACTGTCGCGCGTCCCAGGCGCGCTCAAACCCGCAGACTGATTGTACTTAATGGTTGCTTTTACTGCTTGTTGCACCCAGCGGAAAAATCTTCAGGTTATCGTGGACAAGTAAAGGATAAAATCAGATAGAAAAGATGACATTAAAAAATATACATAGACGTGAATTTAGATTGACATAAAAAATAGACAGAGATTGTCGTGGAGACACAAAAGTTAGGATGATTTAGAGAAGAGAAGATGAAACAAGATAGACGGGGATTTAGATTGGCAGAGAAATATAAAAATATTGACGTTGATATATATAGTATAGGATGAGATAGAGAAGATGATATTGGAAAAGATAGACGTGGATTTAGATTTACAAAGAGATGGAAAAAGATTGACTTAGATAGACGTAGGATACGATGAAATAGAAAATAGGAGATTAAATGAAGATACACGAAAATTTATATTAATTATTGACAAAGAGATATAAAAATAATGATATGATGAGATACAGGAGAGGAAATTGAAAAGATAGACGTGCATCCAGATTGTCAAAGAGATAGAAAAAAATAGACGTTGATAGATGTAGAATACAACGAGATAGAGAAGAGGACATTGAATGAAGATGAATGGAAATTTATATTAACAGAGGGATATAAAGAAATTGACGTTGATATAGATGTAGTATAAGATCAGATAAATAAGAGGACATTTAAAAAGATAGAGGTGGATTTAGATTGACAAAGAGATGGAAAAAGATTGATGTGCATAGTCAAAGGATAGGATGAGATAGAGAAGAGAAGATCGAACAAGATAGATGGGAATTTATATTGACAAAGAGATCGAAAAAGATTGATATGGATAGTCAAGGGATAGGACGAGATAGATAGATAGATTTTTGTTGTATGAGGAGAGGAAATCTGGAGCCGCGTGAGCATTACTTCAAAGCTGTTGGTCACGGACGCATGTTTGTCAAAAGCTGGTACCTACTTTTCAGAGCCTCCCGGCTCAGTCCATTTATAAAGCCCTTAAGGTTTTCTTTTTGCTGTGGGAGGTGGGCGCAGAGTTACCTTCTTCTGGCACTAAGCGACCTTACGGCCTTCTAGACCGCATCTGCGACAATTTCCAATGCGCTCTTTTCCGGTACATTCCTGTGCTGTGTGCCCGAGACTGTGGGAACGGTAGCGCTGGGTTTCGGCACTGCGCACCTTCATCTGGCCGTATACCCAACCGACCTTAAGTCGGGCTGTCAGCTCCATCCTTCTGGTAGGAACTGCATCCAGCGCAATGAGTGTTAGGATACAACCCCTGTTGCACTTTATTGCCAA
>JAWWLR010000004.1:2918975-2929029 GCA_035041075.1 Acraspis erinacei
AAAATTTGTTTTCAATTTCGTGTAAAATGCATTTTTATGGTAAGAGGAAACGGAAGCCCTGGAAGACTGCTCGTTTTTAGACTTAATATTGCTTTTTTTTATTGGTACTAAGTAAGGCGAAATAGTAGAATATGATTAGCAGTAAGTTAGACTAAGGATGGAACTGTAAATAGATGTACAGGGAGCGGAGGCCCTCAAATCCGTAAAAGAGAGAGATTAAATGTACATACAAGCAATCATAAAAAATTTCTGCTCTTATCATCTTTTTCTCCATAACTTTTTCTGTCTCGCATCTTATTCCTCTTATTTACTAGATAGTTTAGAACATATATATTGTCCATCGCCCGCATTACTTTTCTAAACCCTGTCTGATTCAGTGGCTCTATCTTTTTTCCTCAACTTCTTTCTTCAATCTCTGCAACAGAACAGTTACATATGCTTTATACTGTTTTGGCATCAACGTTACACGACTATCATCCTCAACCTCCTTTCCTTTTCCTTCTTTACTATTGGTATCAATACTCCTTCTTTCCAAAACTCTGGCGACACCTCTCCTCTCCGTACTCTATTAAAAATAATCCATGCCAATTCCTTGAGTTCCGTTCCTTCATACTTCCTTACTTCATTTAGAATCTCATATATACCAGGTGACTTTGCATCTTTAATTATTCCTAACACCTTGACTATTTTTGGTCTTGTTATGTCATCTTCCTTATCTCATTCTCTCCCATGTTTTCCTTCCTTCCTAACTAACTAACTCTTCCCTAAACCGTTTATTCTCGTCCTCTCTCTTTTTATCACACAACATCGAGTAATCCTTTTTCTTTCTCCTATATTCTTCTGAATTACTTTTTTGATTCTCCATTTTCTTATCTTCTTCCTGACCTTCTTCTTTTCTCTTAACAGTCCTCATCCTATCCACATCTATTCCCACCTTTTCTAACTTCATTTTTCTTGTGCACTCTGATTCTATTTTTATTTCTTCGATCCTTTTTTCCATCTCCTCGTCCACACTTCCCTCTCCCATTTTTATACTTCTGACCGTTTCTTTAAACTGTTCTTTTCCTTGCCTTGATCAATACCCTTCTCACATAATGTGCGCCTTTCCTCCCTTTTTCTATAGCGCTATTACTTTTCTCTCTCTCTAGTGTCACTATTAAAGAATCTATTATTACATAATTAATTACCGTTCCACGTTCTCCTCCTGAGTGTCCTTATTCTCCTTCCTCATTTTCCTCTATATTTCCGTTTAATATAAACCATCCCAATTCCTGTTCTCCCACTGAAATCCCCACCTATTATAAGCATAATTTCTTCTTTATTTGGTCCACCATTTCTTCCATCTCCTCTGCTTTCTTCTGCATATCACAGTTCACATAAACCCCTATTATCTTCCACTTCTCTCCCCGCGTCTTTACCTCTTCTAATATTAATCCTTGTATTTGTTCTTTCAACCCTTTCTTATCATTACCTGTTATACATTCGTTTCTTACTCCCATCACCATTCCTCCTATTGCTCTGCCCCTTTTATTCTTCCTCTTTGTCACGGATCCATCATTATTGCTACATCCAACTGTGTCAAATTTCTCATAAACTTGCTGTGCTTTCTCTCTAATCCTACTATATTCCAGTAACATATCCTCTATTCTTCCCTAGTTTCGTTTCTCGTCTCATTTTCTTCCCTACTATTTCTTATCTCTATATCTCCCGTTCCTTTCTCTTCTAAACTGTAAAAAAATGTATGCTTTTTCTTCAGGTTGGCGACCCATGGCAGTGTCAGTCTTTACAAAAAATGCAACACTTGAGATCACTTAACATATCAGCAAATATCAGTGTTTCTATGGATTAGTCTCACAAAATCATTGACTGAAATGTGTAGTGTTTTGACGGCTTGCGCCAAGATTGACGCTGCCATGAGACGCCAATCTTGCCAATGTACAAGCACAAAGTTTTTTTCACTCGAGTGGCCGTGAATTTAAAAGCAGTGTGTTTTTTTCAGCGGCGTTCATTTTTTGACGAAAGTCTCGTTCATTCATGAAGACTCTTGTATATTCACTACCTATTATATTGGTCAAATAGTTTCCAACGTAGTACGATATAAAATAACTCAGAATTTTTTTACAGTATAGTTTCCCGGCACCTCATTTCTTACTATCTCTTCACTTTCTAGATCCCAATCCCTCTATAGTCCTTCTATCTGTATTCTTCCATGCTTAACCCATGTTCTTCTTCCCTTTTTCTTTCCTCTTCCACTATTTTCCTTTACTTATACTGTATCTTCCATTCTACCATTTCAGATCATCCCCTATTCTCTCCGAAATTCCATATAACATTCTCTTCTTTGTCATCACGTCCCTTTTATTTTTTCATTTATTTAGCTTTACGAGTACCATTCTCTACCTCTGCATCTATTCTTTTCAACACTTCTTCCACTCCTTTCTTTAGCTCCTACCCCTCTAATCTTATACACTGTATTGCTATGTTTCTCTTTCTTTCTTCTTTCTCTTTATTCACTATTTTTCTCAGCCTTTCCTTCTCCGTATTGCCACTATCGCCCGCTCCAAACTCGCGGTTCGAGCTTTCTATTTTCTTTATCTTATCTCACATCTCCTCTACCTTTTTATTATTATCTTCATGCTTCTCTAGTTTGTGCTGCAATAACTGCATCCTCTTCTCTAACTGTTCCCTAAATTATTCCCATTTTTTTATTTCTTTCATAAATTCAGCCATTTTCCACCTAATTTCTTTCCTTATTTCCTCTCCCCTTTTCTCCTGCCTTTCTTCATAAATCCCCATTACATCTATCATAACTTCGCGAATTTCTTTCAGTCTTTCCTCTTTCATTGGATTTTTCGTTTCATCTACAAAATTATGCTTTTCCGGCGGGGAAATGAACATATTTGGATATTTCAAGCTTCACCTATATCTTCCTTCTCTTCATTGCTTCCCCTCTGCCCTCTCTTCCTTTTGATAAAAGACTCTATCGATTCCACGCTTTTTGCTCTCAAACTTTCATTTTCTATCGTTTTCCTGTACTTCCCTCTTTCCCTCCTTTCTTTGATCTCCCCTTTTGGTATACTGTAGGCTTCCTCCAGTAAATCTCTTTTTTCCTCGATGCTACTCGCTCCGCTAACCATGAATCCAATTCAAATACCCCTGCCCTCCATCCTCCTCTGCCTCTATCATCGCGTTCTGGTGCCTGTCTTGCCTTTCTCCGTTTCTACCCCACAGGGTTACTATCAACCCGATCAACCCAGTCCTCCTACCCTGTCACAAATCTCTAACCAACCTAACCTCAACTTCCACACAAATCTGTCTTAATCCTCAGTCTTTCAGGATTGCTTTTTTTAGAATGTCAGTTTGCTCAAAAGGAAAATTATAATTGTATCAAATGGAACCATGGGCAATGTTATCTAATTGGTTATTGGACGTGGAATAGGATTTTGAATTTGACTTTAACCCAATTTATATTTTAACTAAAGTATTTTGTCGATTAATTATCAATTTTGGTTGAAAAACTGTTTCTTATTGTTCACGAGTAATTCCTTTAACTGAAATTTCGATCTTTCCGTGTTTTGTTGCGGACTTAATAATTTAGTTTTGACTGGAACTATTTTGTTAAAGTCTATTAATCTTGGTTGAAGATTGGCTTTCTGGGCAGCGTCAGCTTGCGAGTTCTTTTGTTGACAATTTCTCAAGGAATGCACAAAGGTTCACACTTTCAGAATTTTAACATCAAGGGCAAGGGTCTGAATCTGATTGTTCAATTAGGCCAAAAGTTGGAGAGGTGATTAGACACTATTACTAAAAATTAATTGGGAGGCACCTCCTCCTTCCGAGAATTGTTCTCTTTCCCTCTTGGTCGAATTTTGGTTTAATTTAGCTCCTAACCTAGGATTTAAAGATGATTAGCTCTAAGATGGTTGTAACGTCTGCGTAGTTGGTCGAATCGTTGGCCTTGCTGTAGTCGAACCAGCGTGCGCTGAGGCCTGCACCGCAATCCTAGGTGACACTGCGGGTGTTTTCTTTCAGGCAGAATTGTTCGTGCTCGTTGACGATTCTTAATTGGTCCAAGGTAGTTCAATATTGATATGAGCTGCTTCAGGGCTTTCTGATGAACTCTTCAATTCGGAATTGATCAGGTCGCCCTTGGAATCCATCGGAACCTTCTTAAGACATACTCGGGCAATGCTAGATCTAGCAAGAAGGTGCCAAACATAGCCATAGTGGTGAGCCTTCGCTTGGTGTTGGAGATTCATATAATTAATTCGTTTTTCCAAGTCATCTAGAGACACATCGTTGGCATAGAAGGCTTCGTCATTGGTGTAATCGTCCCCCATGTGCTGTTTCTTCTTGTCCTCTTTCGTGGTGTGATTCTCATGTTGCCTTAAAAGTATATGACCTCCATCGTCCTGATTTTGCTCGCTGTTTCATACAATTTTTGATCATGTACCTTGAGGTGGCACCCGGATGCGATCCGTATAAGCCCAAATCATTTGAAGTTGACTAGAGACTTGGTTTGATGGGAGCAGCGCAGCTCGGTTGAGAAGGGCTCAGCTAGGGAGTAGAGCCAGCCACTCAAAGATTCAATAGGGACCCATTGTGACTCCTTATTGTAGGACACTCGGATGACGCATTTTTGGAGAGCTTTTGTCGAAGGGTTCACTAGATAGTTGTGACGGTGACTACGTGAGATAGCTCCTCGAGGTCCACCTGAGGTCTTGGGATTGGGAAATCGAGTCTGGGATAATGATCCTGGATATCTCGGCTTTGCGAAGCGGTTACCGGTTTCGGTTTCGAGGATCACGTTCTTATTTTCGGCGAATGCGACTATAGCAATAGTATAAGGGCCAGTGGCCCTGCTGTCGAATTTACCGTCTCTTACTTCCTTGATGACATAGGCTTGGTCCCCTATTTTTCCGTTTAAGGGCCGGGTCTATCATATTGTTCCTTAGAAACAGTTTTCCCATTGAGAAAATTTGCGGCTGCGAGTTCGATCATATTGTTCCTTAGAAGTAGTTTTTGCTTTGATCAAATTTGCGGCTGCGAGTTTCTGGATTTATGATAGCCTCACAAATGAGAGGAATCGGTCCCAATCGTCATTATCGTTAGCGTAATGCTTAATATAATCCGTCAGGACTATGTGACTTCTTTCCAGGGCTTTGTTGGTTGTGGGTTTCTAACCTGAGGTGATAAGTTGTTTTACCTGGAACAGCCTCTCAACGTGTTTCATGAGCTTGCTCACAAAGCTGCCTGCCTTATCGGTCAGGATACTTCGGGGGGCACCGCACTGGGAGGTTTCCGACTCCTAGCTCGAACTAGTTTTTGTTCGAAGGAGCTTCGGTAACTGCGGATGAAACTTCTTATCTGGTTTCGTAAACCAGGCCAGAAGTATCTCTCTCTTATCCGGCGGTATGGCTTGGTCATGCTCTTGTGACCACCGATTAGACTACCGTGATAGTCAGCAATGATCTTCTACCTTAATTCGGGGGAGGTACAGGATGTTTGACTTTCCTGCTTCCTGGGTCTGCGTTTCATAGGTCCTGAGTATCAAGAGTCAGAGTTTCGGTCCATGGGTGTAGAATGTTGGGTCCCTTTTTGCTTATGTTGACGAATTTGGAGTTCATTCGGACGGGGCTTTCAAGGAGTGCATCATTATTCGGGGACACGTCGATGCAGGATAGATTTTAGTTTAATTAGGAAGAGAGGAATTTAAAACGACTTGTTCGTGAAGTTTCAAGCGATCTTCAATTTTACAACTTTCGGTGGTTCAATCCTGACTTCCTGCTGAAGAAGACTTTCTCACCCTTATGGTTCGCGTTCACATTGGTTTTTAAGAACGGTGTAGGTCTAACTCCTGGTGCCATTGCGGGAGCTCGGGTAAGGTGTAGTTTTCCCTTTTTTCGGGTTCGCCCCACAATCGGGGCGATCCTGGAATCGGACGGGGTTTATTCTTACCACACCGGAATTGTTCGCAGGGGGAGAATGTGTCTGTTTGAATTTTTCAATGGGGCAAAAAGATTCGTGAGCTGAGAATTATGTGGCCACATGCCGGTGGTTTACGCTAGTTCAGATTTAGAGCTCTTATCAGCTCCCTGGGTGACCTGTTTTTCATAGGTTTCCAGGACACTTTTAACCCTCTGAGCAAAAATATCGTCGTCGTATTCGCCGCATGGATTAAGGGGTTCTAACTGTATCAGCAGTACCTCTTCTTGTTCTCCTTCAGAGACCTAGGTGCAAGGAACGTTTGTGTCATCATCGTCTTCACTATTTATAGTTGTCGGGGCCACCTTTTCAGCCATTTCGTTGCCGAGGATTCCTTGATGTCCTGGGGTATGCTCCCACATTACTTCAAAGGGTTCTAGAGCGGCTTTCATTTTTTCTAGTTCTGGACGAGTTAAAACTTACATATTATCATATGTTTACCAGTACCAATGAATTGTGGTCTTGACCAAACTGGTAGCACTCTTAGGTATTGGGTTTTCGCTTCCTGAAATAACTAAAGGCCCTAATTCTGGCAACACGCGGTGGGATTTGCGGAATACAGGTGCGTCCGAAGGGTTAGAATACTCGTCGTCCATGCATGGCTCGGTCGAGGATTGATCTCCGGCGACCGGTGATCTATTCTCTTCCCTTCTCCTTAGCAGTCGCGTACTTATGGAGCTTTCTGTAAGCGGTATTTTCTTCGGTCTCCCTTGCTTTCTAGAGATTGGCGCGGGGAGAACAGTTGGCGCTGAAGGGGCGGAGTCCCCTCTCCTCACAAGCTTGAAGGCTGCTGCAACAGGCACTATCGGATTTGCTTTCCCCTGATGCTGTGAACGTTTTCCCTGGGATAAGGTGCATGCAGTGTTGGAGGATGTTCCTGGGGTATGGGGGTTGTTTTCGGGGTTGTCTTGGGAAGCTACCGCTCTGGTCAGGATCATTACTCTCTGACGATCCTTTTGTGTATGGGTATTCTCCGTGGGTCGTATATTTGGCTAAAAGGATGTGCAAGGGTGTAGGTTTCCACTCAGCTTCTCAGGATTCCTTTTTCTTCCCGAGTTCTCTGAAGGGTTATGATGGTATGGCTCCAAGGGCATGGTTCGAGGCGTGGTTCGGTTGTTCATCCTGCTACGCGCCCCGTTTCCATTTTACATCCTTCTTGAGAAGGTCAGTTAACGACTTGGCAATTTTTGCATAGTCCTGGATAAATATCCAATAGTAGCCCGAGAAATTGACGAATGTTGCTTTATTTTTCGGGTAGGGAAGCTCTTTATGGCCTCTATTTTGGCTGCATTTGACTTCACTCCCTCGTGGCTACTGATATGACCAAGGTAAGCTACTAGTTTCTGCAGAAATTCTCATTCGTCGTGCTTAAATTTACGGTTGGATGTTCTGCGTTAAAAACGCAGTATTGATCCCATCATCGGGGTGGGTTTCAACTTGGTGGAAACCTCTAGCGAGTTCGAAAAACAAAATTACTGGCCCTCACCTAAATGGTTCAGTATACCCGTGATATTGGGAAAAGGGAATCCATCCCATATTCCCTTCTCGTTAAGGGCTGAAAAATATTAAACGAGAGACTCGTCTTTCCTGTTGTATTTGTATTATGGGTTGGTACCATTACTAATAAATAAAATAAAAAGAGGACAAAATTGAAAGTCAGAAAGGGTCTTTCAGGTCGGTCCGGGCGGTCGGGTCAGTTTCAGGAGACAAGGAATGGCTTCACGTCAGCACAGGGTGGGCTGAGCGTAAGTTAGGGAACCTTTTGCTCGATAGGCGACCATAGTTGCTCCAAGTAGTTGCATATCCAGTAGCCTTTTAAAGCGGGAACAGGGGCGCCTATAACAAAGGGAATAAACCCCCAAGCGAAGGTGTGAAAACCGTCGCGAAAGCTGAATGGCACCTGGGTGAGGTGTCTAGGACGGTAACTCTGAGATACCAGGCGACCTCTCAGAGTACACAGCTTTATCCTTGTATGCGGGCCTCCGCAAGGATGGACGAACCCTTTCCCCTAGCTTCTCGTGGGAACAACAATGATAACACCAAACATAGTTGTAGTAAGTGCGGTTCAAAGCAATAGAACGCTCAGGGCTCCCGACAATGGGTCGGCCTACAATGGCGACCACTCTAGAGCTGGGGGAGCCAATTAAGATGGAGTGAGTACGATGGATCGGCGGAATCTTGGGGCTTTTAGGTGGACGGAGCGACAAAATCACGACTTGCTAGAATGCTACGATGCGAGTGTAACCCCTGAACGAGAGAATTACATGGCACGACTGCATGCTCTGTGGTGCGAGAAACACCCAGAGCTATCGCACTTTTCGCATCAACGTCTGCGAAACCATGCCAAAGTACTCCAAAGAAGGGGCTATGTAAGCGGAGCGCCTACTCTACCAGAGCCAGAACAAACCGGCAGCAGAGAAAGAGAGGTGACAAAACCAACCGTGGGCAGGCATCCGATAGAGGACGAGCGAGCTATTTCTTGTAATAAAATTATATTTACTTGAAATTTATCTGTTTTCTTAAATCATATTGATACGTTTAATTTATGCAATTTGAATCAAATTTGTGCGTTAAAATTGCTTGCCTTTACCGTCGAGATGAGACTTGAACATAAAAATTAGTCATTCGATATTTTTTATAATTTTTAAAACAAATTATATAAATAAAATTCTATTATCGTAATTTATGGGCCAAAAGGGTCGTTTTTTCATCTTATACTGCGAAAAACATATTTTTAGATTCAAAATTCAACTCCTTTTCTGACGGAAAGATTCTGTGGGTACCCTGAGAGTGCAGCGGTCCTGTTAATGAAACATGCAAATAGTCAATGGTGAATGGACACCTGTTGTGACGTTTAATCCTACTATTATAAAATTTCCCGTAAAAATTGCCTAGGTTGAAGCTATTTTAATCAACAAATGAAAAAATATTTAGCTTCAATTTCAAAATCTGTAAATATTTCAAAATGACCACGAATAGTGAATTATTCTAATAAAAAGTAATTTTGGTAAATGATATATTTTTTAAACCCTTGATACCTACTATTATGAACAATCAAAATTTTAATAAGTTAGGTTTAGACTGTCACTCAAACTTCCGGCAGTGTATACCTGGCGTTATTCTTCAATACAGAATTGCAACAAGTTTGAAAGTAAAATAAAATCTTAAGTATGTTTAAAAGTTTCACGAAGTTCATGCTTTTTGTTCATTCTGATCAAAAATGGGTTTTTAGTGGTGAGTTTTATCAATGAAATTTGAAGTCTTTAAAGAGACTATATTTGAAAATACTTTTTCAGTCTACACGGAAAGAAATGTCTGAAAGCCGCTTTACTACGATCGAGCACGCAGAGCCACCACAAGCATAATATTATCGCAAAAAATCAAGACCCCTAACTTTAGAAGGCTGTTACTCCGCAGGAAAAAATGTGAGGAGGTTCTAATAACAATCACACGAATCCGCTAAGTTTTCTGAATAAAGTGGTGTTTCTCTAATGTGCGAAAAAAGTGTTGGTTCAGAGCTTTTTAACAAAATACAAGTAAAAATGCTGTCGCGAGGCCCATTGCTCAGATACCTTAAATTTCACATGACCGCAGAACTAAGAATATGTTGAAAAAATGTGAAAAAATTCTGGAGTGTCCTACAACATGTTTAGGATGCAGCAGAGACCTTAGAATTTAAAAATATTTTAAAATGTCAGTTTTTCAAGCATTTTTTCTGAATGTTTTTATTTAGGAATTGAATGGAGCTATCCATATGTTTAATAGCTTAAAATGTGTGGTAATGTACACTAATTCCTATTATGTCCATACAACTGAATAAAAATTATCTTTCCGCGATAAAAGTCGCTCCGAATAACCTTGAGCTTCATAAGCTTGCACACGAATTATCGTGTATTTTGTTTACTTAATTGAGTACACTTATTTCTATATTATAATATAATTGTGTAATTGTTAGGCTGATAATTTGCTACTGAAATGCATCAAAGATTTTTTCTTATGAGCAATTCCATGTCAGATCATCTAAAGTATGTAAGCTATTGTTAGAAATTTTGATGAAAATTGCAGTATT
>JAWWLR010000004.1:2936677-2956717 GCA_035041075.1 Acraspis erinacei
TAAAAAATTATATTTTTTTAACTGAAAATGTAATGATTTCTTTTTTGGCTAAAACTTTATCATTTTTTTAGTTTATAATTCGTTCTTTAGGGTTGAAAATTAATCTTATTACAAAGATCTTATACGAAAATTTTATTTTTCAATCCTAACAATACAATTCTTTTCTCACAACTAAACACTTTCGAATCGATCTAATTGGAACTTTGTATCAAAAGTGGAACACTTTAAAATAAATCAGCGATTTTTGATTGGTCCCCCACTCTTCCATCTAGGGGCCGAGCCATAAGATCGTAATATTTTTTAGAATTTATTTTTGACTTAGTTAGACTTGTGGCTGCGATCTTCTGAATTTTCGATATCCTTACTATTAGATTAAGCAGGCAGGAGCTGGTAAGTTTCGAGTTACTTTCCCTGAGGAAAGGAACTCGGGGTCTTTGCTACTCAACCATAGACCAACTCGTAGGGCGTGAAATTAGTCGCCTCATGAACTGAAGTATTGTAGGCGAACATGGCGAAGGGTAGTAATCGGTCCCAATCGTCATAATCATTGACGTAATGCTTAATGTAATCCGTCAGAACTGTCACTTCGTTTCAGCTCCTCATTGATTTGGGGTCGATAGCCGGAGGTTGTAAGCTGCTCCATCTTAAACAACCTTTCCAGGTGTTTCATGAGCTTGCTTACAAAGCTTCCTCCTCTGTGGTTAGAATTTTCCGAGGCGCACCGTACCGAGAGAATGGGGAGGCTGCTACCGCATATGATATAGTGGTTGATTTAAGGTCAGGTATCGGAACCGCTATAAAATATTTACTAAAATTGTCCTGCATTGTCAGGGGCTCGGTTCATTGATGGAGGACATTTAGTACTCTCTCATTCGGATATTTTCCCGTTGGTTTCATTTCTGTGTGGACTTCCGTAGGTGCTTCGGCATCCAAAGAATCATCTATGTACGGTAGATCCACATTAGCTAGAGAAGAGGAGGGTGGTGAAGGGTTCGGGCGTGAACCTTTGAGTTTTCCTCCAGGTTACAGTTTCTGCGCATTTAATCCCGGCTTCCTTCTGAACGATGTTTCCTCTCCCTTAGGATCCGGATACATGTAGGTGCTCGCTAACGGCATGGACCTAGCGCCCGGAGCCATGGAAGAAGCTGGAGTGAGTGGCGGGACTCCTATTTGTCGGTTCCGTCCTACAATGGGGGATCCTGAAAGGAGATCGGTCTCTTCGGGAGGATCCTTAAATCGGACCGTGCTTCTTCTCATCAAACCTGAATTTTTTGTGTGATGGGAGGGTAATCTTTCGACTGGGTTGGCCTAGCCAAGAGGTTCTTCGACTGCAGGAAGTTTCTCACTCTTCTTGCGAAGATGTCGTCTTTGCACTCGCCGCACGGGTCGAGGAGTTCCAATCCTTTAAACAACTCCTCGCCTTGCTCCCCATCGGAAACGTAAGTGCATGGGATTTTATTGCTTTCCTCCAATCCCTCGTGACCCCAAACCAGTGAGGTTTGGGCATCAAATTGTGCGAAGGATTTTTGAAGGTCTTCGTTAAAACGGGGTGTGCCTGAATCACTATCGACTCTGGGGGTAGTGCTGTTTCATCTCTCTCAGCAGTAGTAGGGTCCTCCATACTTTCTCTGGCCAGCTTATCGGCTATTTCGTTACCGAGGATTACTTGGTGTCCTTGGATGTGTTCCCAGGTTACTTCTAAAGGTTCCATGGCGGCCTTCATCTTCTCTAGTTCTGCTCGTGTTTTAACTGGATTGTTCTCGAAGGTCTTCCAATCGTCTGATTCCCATTTAGGGATCAATTCGGTGGCGCTGCTGGCTAGAAACTGAGAGTCAGTTTTTATCCTCAGTTACTTTATTCTAGCCCCATGGGCCCTGTCGGCTGCGTTTGTGATATCCTGCAAAAACTCCATGTGTTTGGGGGGTTTTCCGTCAAACTGAGGGATGTGGAAGGTGCTCTGCTGCAATTTCATACATTCCAACACCGAATCCATCGCTGCAGCTGTGTTGACATTGAAGGATGGGTTATGAATGGTTATGTTGGGATCAACTCCTGTTATCTTGGTGCTCCTGGAACGATCCATGTTGGCGTCGCTGGGGGTAGGCATCTTCAATAGTTAGGCTGTCAACTGAGCCTGTTCGATCCCTCTTATAAGAGTAGCTCGATACCAACGAGTTTAGTGGCTTCCACTGTGACTATAAGTTTAATTCACGCAGATGTTTTGCTAATTTGATCCCAGGGTGTTTTTCTTGGATCACTACATATAGGAAATCCGTGCATTACGGACAAGTGCTCGATCAGTTACAGCCCCGCGATTCCCTATATTTGGTTTAATCCAATGGATTGCGGGTTGGAGATGACGTAGAAGTAGAAATCTGCTTCTCTTATCCCCAAAATTAACTTCCTTACTACTGAGGTGGGCAGTCGCCTTCCATCGGGAGGCGTGAATTCGATCACAAAGGGTCGCGTTTACCTATCCTTTTTGGGATGCGCCAAACCGGAATTTTTATTCTTGTAGCCTCACTTGGACTCCTTAAATTGACACAAGGAATCTCAGACCAGAAATTCTACTTCTGGATATAAAATAGCCGTGTCATGGTCTGAGAGGTCGTCGTCTGAAAGGTCGCCGTTCACGCGGCTTGCAGCCGATGCGACTTCTTCGGGGGTTTCGATTGTGCGGTCGAGGTGGTTTTCTTCTCGGACAGCGCGTCTTCTATGTTTAAGGGCCTCTTCTAGATTCAAGTCTATTACTAGGACAGGCACTTTTGGGTTCGCAGGGGCCACCTCAGGTGCAGGATTCGCCGGTCAAACGGTTGGGCGTACTGGACACACAGGGGCTAACCTTTTCTCGGGAAAGACAAGATTATGGTAGATGCCCACCTACGGGCTTCAGCAGGGTTTTATTTGACTTGGGAATACTCTAGCAAATTAACATGTGAGTACGAGGTTCAAGCCTTATTATTGTATGTAACTTGAAATATTTCAGTCACACTTAAGAAAACATTCAAGAGAATCCTTAAAACGAGTTTCAAAATTTCGGAAAAAAGCGGAAACATTGCCAAATTGAAAATACCGAGCCAGTCAAGGCGACGTCTCCTTGCAAATTAATGCGTGGGTTTTTGATTCAATTTGGAACCATGTCTTCTTCCAAAAGATTCATCTGATTATTTGCGTTGAGGCATTGCTGCCATAATTGTAAGTTATGAGTAGCACATAGAAATTCGAACAAAAATAAGATATTTTTAAATTTTCTTTTCGACTGCTTAGTAACAAAAGTTAATAGTAGCGTAGCTGAATGGGGAAACAGCAAGGGAAGGCCCCACCGATGCCACCATCAGTTTGTCACGTACAATTAAATAACTGTCTTTCTATCCCTCATCACATTTATCATACGCTGCCTAATCTTCCGAGACCCCACCCCCTCCCCCTTCAACTGAAGGAAGCTTAGTTTCAGCTTCTATTCTTCCAGAGCGGGCGAAGCCTTCTTTTTTTCTGGCGTGATTCAAAAGAATCCACTCTGTTCTCTTCTTTTTCTTTCACTGTTCGCAGAACACACAAACACGCACGAACATTAGTCACCTTTCTTTCAAATTCACTTTCATGAGGAATAGAAAATATATCTATCCTTCATAAAAGAGAATTACAACCTTCCGAGAAAATTACTCCTCTTCGTTTTGAAATTCGAAAAAGGCTCATTTTTTTCTAGGTCAACTTCCTCCCATCGGATGGAGATTTTAATTGGTTTTACGTCCGGATCGTTAAAATCGAACTCTTCCTGTTAATCCATCAATCCCGGCGGTCTGCTTTCGATTCCTGTACCGAAAGCTCGAAAAGAACTTTCGTTCACCCGGAAAGGTTCTCGTCTTATATGCTAGATTTCCCAATAACAAAGAGTCTTTTAGATTAATTCGATCCCGAATCAGACGGACAAAGGTCTGGGTAGTCCGGCCCCTGCCAGGTTGCCCAAATGACTGCAAAATTGTCTTCTGTCTGATGCACCTCCGCAGTTCATAGTTGGGGTTATTCTGGTAGGGATATTTGCTAAAGTGCCGAATTTTGATTAGGAAGGTAGAGATATGCTGTTGACTTTTAATTCCATTTCTAAATGTGCAAGATTTGCGTTACTAAATGCCTTCGCTTAGCTTTCTGCTCTTGTGAGACAGGAACCTCGTCAGCACTTTACGGAAGTAAGGTGCTTCGAAGTCTTTTATGTCATAAAAAAGAAATGTTCAATTTGCATCAGACTTGATGCAGGTTGCAATTTTCAAATTCAAATTAAGTATCAAATGCTCTTGCTCTTCGCGATCTTGGTGTGATCACTTCATCGGAGAAAATTGTCGATAAAAACTGGCATCATATCCAGGGGCTTTCCTTAGCGGAACAAAGTTCATTGTATCCAATCAAATAGATGTGCTCTTAGGGGCTGATGTTATGGCTCACTTCTTCACAATGCAATTCGTCAAAGATTACGAAAGTCTCCCATCGTCTTTGATCCGTTTTCGAATGGCCAGCGTTTCATTGTCATGATGGAGCTTCCCCAACTGACACTCCCTCAAGCAACTTATATAGCAATTTCTCTTCAGTGACTCATATAGCAAGAGTGATTTCGAGTTCTGTGCACTTTAAACTTCTTCTTAAGCCTGCTGTAGAGCATTTCGAACTCATGGATCAGCGCGTTACTCCCGAAGAAATCCGTAGCGCAATTTTTAGCTTGCGTTTTCTGTGCTCAAGGCTGCAGCTTTAAGGACAAATTAAACACCCTTCATCAGAGAAAAGCACTTGAAAAGTGAAATAAACTCGTCCGATTACATCCATTCATGTATCCAACCGGATATTCTGAATAGCCTTACACGGTGGATTCTAGTTAAGATACTCGTATGCTTCTTGCCGACCATGGATTATTCGCGGACGCGTTTGGGTAAAAGCGTATATCCTCAACTGCACTCCATGCACTCGAGGCAGACTTAAGAGATTCGATCAACTGATGGAGGATCTTCCTTCTACAAGAGTTGTCTACTCTCGCTGTAGATTGAAGCCGAGCGATCTCGAAGATCTCGACGCCTTAACTCTAATTGTGCTCCATGGCGGGCGGAACTGGATTTATCACTTATGCATGAAAATTTATTGTGTAGGTCATGGCGGGCGGTACTAACCTCTTGACCCTCATACGTGGAATTTGTTTCATAGCGAATGAGGTGGGCGGCATGTTGATAATTTTGTTGACGTTGTTCTTTCTTCTAAGTGACATTCAGGTTTCATTCGTTATCGAATGGTTTCAATGCTTATTGCCCTTGAAGTTTTCCCTCTGTTTTTTAGTTTTGGGTGCTACCTTTTTCCTTGCAGTGATGGACTCAGGTAGTAGGGCGATGTTTCATTGTTGAGCAGACTCGGACTTAACCAATCTGTTCAGTATCAACCAAGGCACAGGTAAGTGTAGACATTCAGATTTTTAAAGCAATTTTAAATCAAGTAATTTTCGAGACTATTCGAGTATTTGAGGGCTTTAATTTAAAGTCAGTTTTTCTTTCGCTTTCGGTTATTTGTTAAGTGATTTTCGTAACTCGACAATTTCTGACGTGACTCCTTCATTGCCCCACGCTCGTCTGTCATTAATTCTTCAACAGATAAAGAAGAAGAGATTAAATAAAGATGAACCGAATTTTATATTGATTGAGAGGTATAAAACTATTGACGTCAATAGAAAATAATACGATGAGATAAGGAAGAGGGTATTGAAAAAGATATAAGAGAACTTAGATCTCTTATTTAAAAATTATTTTGATTCTTTAGTAACCCATTACCACATTCCCAAGACGAACCTTTTTTATTGAATGAGAAACATTTTTGTTTATAAATAATATTTTGATATTGATGCCGCTGGCAATGTATGTTTTTTACCTTCAAATTTACAGTAGATGGAGACGAAGAAGAAAAGAAACTTTCACACATGCTGCGTAAAAAAGTAAAAAAAGAAAAAGGGGTAAAGGAAGTTTAGAATCGATCTCCAATTTTCAAAGTCATTCATAAGAGATTCCAGGAACGTCAGAATATAAAAAATAGAGCTCTTCCTCCGGGTTTTTAATCATAAAACCATCGATATCGAAAATAATATCCTTCTGGCCTCATCATATCAAAGGGAAAGAGAATAGAAAAAATCCTCAAGATCAAAGCGTGTGAATTTACAAAAGTGAATCTAGAGCACAATGTGTGATTGCAGATCAATTAAGAAGTAGAGAAAAATATGAATCCAGGAAAACATTTTAGAAAGAACGCGATAAACCTTTTTTGCACTCCAGCTGGAATATTTCAGCAGAAACCATATGCGGTAAGTTATCCGAAAAGTTATTACAAGGATCAGGAAACCCCGGAGCATGTCAGTAAATTTATTTTTTGTACAGGAATTTTACAAATTTCTAGAAAATATAATTATGTTAATTTGTTAACTTTTTTTAATCTTCAGTTTTTTCAGTTATGAAATTCTTCAGTTCACAATGCGTAATACTAAAATCTTTTACTTTAAAAATTAGAGTTTCAAAATATCTAGGAGAAGTCAGGGAAGTTTTAAAATGAGGTTTTTCGGTTACCCTAATGAAATATATTAAAACTCGAGTTTCTAATGCTTCCCAAAATACTAACCAAAATTTTTAAATTACAGGTCATGATTTGCAGAAGAGCACATCTGACGTAAATCAAGAATCTTATTCTTCAATGAAAGAAACCACTGATCCAGTAATTAATTCTCCAGTTGAAATATTCAAATATATAATAAAAAGTTTCCGAAATCAGAGAGCACTAAATATTTTAGATAGCTCGAAATATGATAATAACCAAAATTGTGAATATCAGTTAACTGAATTTCTAAATAAAATTCCACAGGTTCCATTTTCGAAACAAATACTAGTGACGAATTTCTAAATCTCGTAGGAGAAACCAATTTTGTGACGCACAGACGAAAGTTTCATCCCTTAAAAGATTCAAATATAGATGTGACTCCTTCTCCAACAAATATGGATGAGATTCCTCCTTCTTTCACAAATATGCATGTGACTCTAAGAAAAGAAAGCACTGATCCAGAATTTATTTCTTCAACTGAAATTTCTTGTACACAGAGCAAATCCGGACCTAGAATTTTGTCAAATAAACCAGCTCAACTCTCGCGGACTAAAGAAATATTAGAGAGTGTTCGAAATCAGAGAACTCGATGTCCTTTGGATAGCTCTAAAGATGATAATGAACAAAAACGCAAATCTCAGAGAACAGAATATTCTAAATCAAATTCTACAGATTCCGTTTCCGCGATGAATACCATTGAAGAATTTCTAAGTCTCGTAAACGAAACTAATTTTGTGACGCAAAGAAGAAAGTTTCAACACCTAAAAAGTTCAACTCTTATTTCTTTGAAAGAGATTTCTTCGGAAAAATTGTCCTCATGGGATAGAGTTTTTAGCTGCGAATTAGAAACATTAGACAACTCGGAGAATGCTTCTTATATTTTATCAGAAGAGGCTAATATTTATGGAAAGTCGGACCGAAGAAACTTTGATCCTTCAAAAAATGAATCCAGTTTTAGAGGAAATAAAAGTATGTTGGATCTTACAAATTTTGTGAACTTCAAAGCTGGGGCGCCGATTTTGTCAAGAGGAAAAAGAATGCGTAAACAAAAGCAGAATCAGTTTTTGGGGGAAGATAAATTTGTGAATGTTTCAACGAGGATTGGAAAACCTTCAGAACTACGAAGAATGTCACTGGAAGGAAACGCAGAAGGGAATGAACAAGTGGAAATCAGCAAGAACTTAATTTTTGAACTTGATACGTTTTTTAAAAAGTTTGCCGGGATGATTGACCGGAATGTTTTGAAAAAAGCTCTGGAATCTTATATTCAGAATGAATTTGATTCATCTTGAATTTGTTTATTTTTGAAATTATTTAGTTAGCCTTTGCATTGAATTTATTTATTATTATTTGATTGTTGTTTTATTTAAATAGAATTTATCTTACGATTGTTGGAATGTGAAATATTATTGATTGCTAATAAATGTTTATATTTTCATAAATCTCTTTTCTTATTTGCAAAATTCTTCAAACATTCGAAAATGTAACACACATTTTTTTTAAATATTTGCGAAAAGGCAAAAAACTTTATTACGGAATGTTTAAAAATCTTCATAAATCAGTTTAATTAACTTTGTTTTTTTTTCTCTCGATATTTTATTTATATTTATAAATCTTAAATTGATGAGATTGCTGGCTGTAGAGAAATAATTATAAGCTTGAAATTTAAGAATAAAAAAATTGTTGAATTGGTAAGTAATAAATGGAATTCCCAAAAATTTCCGAACTGATTAAAAAAATGTTAAACAATAACAAATTAAATGAAATACTTTTATTTTATTAAAATGTGTTATATTTGATTTAATTACCGGACATTTACCAATTTGGGAATTTTACTGTTCAGAAATTTGAATAATCGGGAATTTTATTATTCCACAATTTTTATATTCGAAATTTTCCAATTGTTCGGCTGTTCGGCGAGGTATTGGGGAATTTTATTATTCGGAAATTTTCCTATTCAGGATTTTTATATTATTTCGGAATTTTTATAATTTCGGGAATTTTATTATTTGTAAATTTTTCAATTCGGCAATTTTATAATTTCTGAAATTGTAATATTTTGGAATTTTCCGGTTTAGTAATATTATAAGCTCTTCCGTTATTTTTGTATTCGGGAATTTTCGTATTAGGAAATTTTCCCAATTGGGAATTTAATTAGTCATAAATTTTAATATTTCGTTAATTTACTAATTCGGGATTTTTATATATTTCGGCAATTTTATATTTTCGGGAATTTTATTATTCGGATATTATCCAATTTTACTATTCAGGAATTTTATATTTCGTAAATTTTAGTATTCTGGAATTTTCCAGTTTAGTAATATTATAAGCTGTTCGGGTATTTTGTATTTGGGAATTTTCCTGTTTAGTAATCTTATAAGCTCTTCGGTTAATTTTGTGTTCGGGAATTTACTTATTAGGAAATTTTTCCAATTAGGAATTTAATTATTCATAAATTTTAATATTTCGTTAATTTTCTAATTCGGGATTTTTATATATTTCGGCAATTTTATATTTTCGGGAATTTTCTTATCAGAAAATTTTCAAAATGGGGAATTTAATTGTTCATCAATTTTAATATTGGGGAGTTTTCCAATTCGGAAGGTTGATATATTTCGGAAATTTTATATTTTCGGGAATTTTATTATTCGCAAATTTTACAATTTGGGAATTTTCCCATTCGGGAATTTTATTATGCGGAAATTTTAATATTCGGGAAATTTATTTTTCATGAATTTTTTTGTTATGAAACTTTCCAATATGGGAATTATATTAATCATAAATTTAAATATTCGGGATTTATATATATTTCGCCAATTTTATATTTTCGGAAATTTTCCAATTATGGAATTTTATTATTAAAGAATTTTAATATTTGGGAATTATATAATTCGAAATTATCATATATTTCCGCAATTTTATAATGTCGGGAATTTAAATATTCGGAAATTTTCCAATTTGGGAAATTTCCAGTTCGGGAATTTTTATATATTTCGGCAATTTTATATTTTCGGGAATTTTATTAGTCGAAAATCTTACTATTCGGTAACTTTATTTTTCGTGAATTTTTTTATTATGAAACTTTCTAATATGGGAATTATATTATTCTTAAGTTTTAATACTGGGGAATTTTCCGATTCGGGATTTATGTATATTTCGCCAATTTTATATTTTCGGAAATTTTCCAATTATGGAATTTTATTTTTAAATAATATTAATATTTGGGAATTATATATTTCCGCAATTTTATAATTTCGGGGATTTTAATATTCGGAAATTTTCCAATTTGCAAATTTTCCAATTCGGATATTTTAATATTCGGGACTGTTATTTTTCGGGAATTTTATTTTTCGGGAATTTTTTTATTTGTGAATTTTTTTATTATTAAACTTTCCAATACGGGAATTATATTATTCATAAGTTTTAATATTGGGAAATTTTTCGATTCGGGATTTATGTATATTTCGCCAATTTTATATTTTCTGAAATTTTCAAATTCGGGAAATTTCTTATTAAAAAATTTAATATTTGGAAATTATATAATTGGGGATTTTTATATATTTGCGCAATTTTATAATTTCGGGGATATTAGTATTCGGAAATTTTTTAATTTGGGAATTTTCAAATTCGGTAATATTATAAGTTCGGGAATTTTATTATTTGGTAATTTTAATATTCGACAATTTTCCCAATTGTGAATTTTATTATTCGGGTATTTTTCAATTCGATATTTTTATATATTTCTGCAATTTTATAATTAATAGAATTTTATTATTCGGAAATTTTAGTATTCGGGAATTTTCTAATTCGGTAATATTATAAGTTGTTCGGGAATGTTATTATTCAGAAATTTTAATATTCTGGTATTTTCCAATTCGTGATTTTTATATATTTCTGAATTTTTATAATTTCTGGAATTTTATTATGTGCAAATTTTACTATTCGGGAATTTTTCAATTCAGTAATATTATAAGTTGTTCGAAAATTTTATTATTCCTAAATTTTCCCAATTGGGAACTTATTATTAAGAAATTTTAATATTCGGGTATTTTCCAATTCGGGATTTTTATATATTTCTGCAATTTTATAATTTATAGAATTTTATTATTCGGAAATTTTAATATTCGGGAATTTTCCAATTCGCTATTATTATAAATTGTGCGGGAATTTTATCATTGCAAAATTTTTCCCAATTGGGAATTTTATTATTAAGAAATTTTAATATTCGAGAATTTTCCAATTCGTGATTTTTATATATTTCTGGAATTTTATTATTTACAAATTTTAGTATTCGGGAATTTCCAAATTCAGTAATGTAATAAGTTGTGCGGGAATTTTATTGGGACGACTGAAAAATCCGGAAAAATAAAATTCTCGACACTGTAAAATTCCCGAATTGGACAATTCCCAAATAATAAAATTGCCGAAAATTAAAATTACCAAATTGGAGAATTCCCAAATATTAAAATGCACGAATAATAAAATTGCCGGAAAATAAAAATACAGAATTGGAGAATTCCCGAAAATAAGTTTAAAAAATAAATATTCATTATTGTATTTTTAATCAATAAAACATATTTATAAAAAATTTGTAATTGTTTAAATTCGGAAATTTTCCAATTCAGTAATATTAAAAACTGGCGTGAATTTTATTATTCGGGAATTTTCCGATTCGATTTTTTAAATTTTCGGCAATTTTAATATTCGGGTATTTTCCAATTTGGGATTTTTATATATTTCTGTAATTTTATAATTTATAGAATTTTATTATTCGGAAATTTTAGTATTAGGGCATTTTATCATTCATAAATTTTTCCCAATTGGGAATTTTATTATTCATAAATTTTAATATTCGGGCATATTTTGTATATTGTCTATCTAGGCAATTTGTTGACATGGAAAATTTTATTTTTCCGAAATCTGTCATAAACATCATTTAAATCAGTTTAATTTTTTTTTCGTTATAATTATATTTATAGAAAAGAACCAAAAAGAAGTTGATCAAAATGTTTTCTTTAAAATAATAAGTACAAACTTTCTGTCTATCTGAAACATTTTTTAATTTAATTTAACACCAAAAAAGAATCGCCCGAAATAGAACAAGCTTCCTGCATTTCCTGCATCGAACGGAAGGAATTTTCCACATTTTCCATCTCTTTTCCTTTTGCGACGCCCGTCGCCCCCCAACGGCAAAAGAAAATAAAACTCCCATCATGGCGATGGCAAAACGATGATGTCAGTCATCAGTCAATTTTGCTTCGACGCACATACAAGTTTTTCTTGTACAAAAATAAATCACTCTACATGATTCTTATTAATTTAAATAATTTGTGAACATTGTGCGATCTCGACCTACAGTTATAATGTGAATAGTGACTAATCTACGGAAACTGTAAATAACGATCAACATAACCTCTCTCTGGGACAGGAATTATCAATCCTGGTCCTGTACATTTATTTATTTACCACAAAACACAGGAATTAGCAATTATTTTTGTACAGAATCAAATTAAGTAATTACACTCAAAGATTAAAATGGCAAATACGGGAGTTTTACCATTTGTTCGAGGTGTGGATTTCAGCAGAAATGATTTCGGAGTGAGTACAAATTTAGAACAATATCATTTTTAACCTAAATTTAAGTTCATTTGGGAAAATGATTACGAGCTTATCATTTAATTGATTTCTTTATTTTTTCTGAGGTTCAACAACTCCTAATCGGGTCTTTAAAATTTTTTTAAACTCGTATTTTCGTTTTTCTTCTATGAATCTGTGCGATTAAAATCCTATTTTCCATAATTTTTGTATCGTTCAATTCTCAGAATCCACGTAAATATTTATATTTTTGTCACAATTAAACACGCTCGGAACCGGTCTATCAAACAATTTCAGGAATTTAGGCCACGATTTTCTTTCGTAACATCGTAACAATAGTATTTATATTGTTTTTTTGTTTTGTTTTGTTTATCTACATTTTCTTGACAAAAATATTCCTTTTCAATACTTTCACGATTATTATTTTACTTTTGTCAGTTAAAAGATAATTTGTAGAGATAAATCTGATTGAAATTTTGTATAAAAAGTGGAACACTCCAAATAAGGAAGTTTCTTCCAAATAAATATGTTTCTTCTTGTCAAAGACGAGCTTTGATTTTTAATATTTTGGTTTAAAATTGATTTTTTTTAGTCTAGAATTAAACTTTTTGCTTAAAAAATCATGTATTTTGTTGGGAATTCGTCTCTTATGGTTGAATTAAACTGTTTTTTTATTTAAATAAAAATTTTTTCACTAGAAAATTAAACAAACTAAAAAGAAACTTTTTGTTTCGTTTTTTTCTTGAAGATTTATCTCTTCCAATTGAAAAGTCGACGAAAATTCGTATTTTTATTGTGGAAAATAAATCTTCTTGATTGAAAAGTCATCTTTTTGGTTAGAAGTGCAACAGTTTTGTTGAAAATTAATCTGTGTTTAATTTTTGGTGCAAAATTTATATTTTGTAGTTGAAAATTTAAATATTTTTTGAAAACTCTTAATTTTTTGGATGAATTAAGCCGGTTTTGACAGAAAATGAATATATTTTTTAGTTGAAAATTAAACTAATCTGTTAAAAAATTAGGTACTTTATTTCAAATTAAAAGAATTTGTTCGAAATTGAACTAATTTGTTAAAAATAAATTTTGTTATTAGAAAATTCAACTTCTAGGTCGCAAATATTCATTTTTTTGTTAAAAATTCAACTATTTTTTGAAAATGTATCCGTTTTGTTTGAGGATTCAACTGTTTTCTTTAAAATTCGTCTTTATTTGTTACAAATGAAACTACTTGATGGAAAATGAAACTAATTTGTTAAGAAACTATTTTATTATTTGAGGATTCATTTCTTTGGTTTAAAATTGAACTAATTTGTTAAAAATCAATTTTTTTGTAATTGAAAATTAATGTTTTAAAACTAAAAATGTAACTTTAATTTTTTGTGGAAAATATAATTTTTTTAGTTAAAAATTCGTCTTTTTTGGCTGAATTAATCTGTTTAAAAAATATATTTTTTAGTTAAAAATCAAAGTAATTGTTTAAAAAAATATTTAGTTAAAAAATATAATTTATTTAAAATTAAAATAATGTATTCAAGACTGAACTACTTGGTTAAAAATTAAACTAATTAGTTAAAATTTGATTTTATTTTTGTGAAAAATTAATTTTCTTGGTCTCAAATTCATCTTTTTGGTTAAAAATTCAACAGTTTTATTCCAAATTTATCTTATTTGGTTGAAAATTCAACTACTTGGTTGAAAATTAAACTAATTTGTGCAACTGTTTTGTCGAAAATTAAACTGTGTTTAATTTATGGTGGAAAATTGATCTTTTTTAGTTGAAAAATTACCTATTTTGGTGAAAATTGTTTTTTGGTTGATTGAAATGTTTTTTACGGAAAAAAACATATTGTTTAGTTAAAAATTCAACTAATTTGTTACAAAATTAAGGTAATTTATTTAAAATCAAAAGAATTTGTTCAAAATCGAACTACTTAGTTGAAAATTGAACTAATTTTTTAAAAATCAATTTTATTATTAGAAAATTCAACTTCTTGGTTGCAAATTAATTTTTTTGTTAAAAATTCAACTATTTTTTGAAAATGTATCCGTTTTGTTTGAGGATTCAGCTATTTTATTTTAAATTTTTTTAAAATTTAAACATTTATTTGCAAATTTAAACATTTGGTTGCAAATTTAAACATTTGGTTGCAAATTATATTAATTTGTTACAAATGAAACTACTTGATGGAAAATGGAACTAATTTGTTAAGAAACTATTTTCTTGTTTGAGAATTCTTTTCTTTGGTTTGCAATTTAACTGATTGGTTGAAAATTCCTTTTATTTAGTGGAAAATTAATGTTTTAAAACTAAAAATATAACTATTTAATTTTTGGTGGAAAATTGATCTTTTTTAGTTGAAAAATTACGTATTTTGTTGAAAATTCTTTTGTGGTTGATTCAAATGTATTTTACTGAAAATAAACATATTTTTTAGTTGAAAATTCAACTAATCTGTTAAGAAATTAGGTACTTTATTTAAAATTAAAATAATTTGTTCGAAATCGAACTAATTGGTTTGAAATTAAATTAATATGTTAAAAATCAATTTTATTATTAGAAAATTCAACTTCTTGGTCGCAAATATTCATTTTTTTGTTAAAAATTCAACTATTTTTTGAAAATGTATCCGTTTTGTTTGAGGATTCAGCTATTTTCTTTTAAATTTAAAAAAATTTAAATATTTGGTTTACAATTTAACTGATTTGTTGAAAATTCCTTTTATTTAGTGGAAAATTAATGTTTTAAAACTAAAAATGTAACTATTTAATTTTTGGTGGAAAATTGATCTTTTTTAGTTGAAAAATTACGTATTTTGTTGAAAATTCTTTTTTGGTTCATTCAAATGTATTTTACTGAAAATAAACATATTTTTTAGTTAAAAATTCAACTATTTTTTGAAAATGTATCCGTTTTGTTTGAGGATTCAACTATTTCTTTTAAAATTCTTCTTTATTTGGTAAAAATTTAAATATTTGGTTGCAAATTATATTAATTGGTTACAAATGAAACTACTTGATGGAAAATGGAACTAATTTGTTAAGAAACTATTTTATTGTTTGAGGATTCATTTCTTTGGTTTAAAATTGAAATAATTTTTTAAAAATTTCTTTTATTTAGTTGAAAATTAATGTTTTTAAACTAAAAATGTAACTATTTAATTTTTTGTGGAAAATTGAAATTTTTTAGTTAAAAATTCGTCTTTTTTGGCTGAATTAATCTGTTTAAAAAATATATTTTTTAGTTAAAAATCAATGTAATTGTTTAAAAATATATTTAATTTAAAAAAGTAGTCTATTTACAATTAAAATAATGTGTTCAAGACTGAACTACTTGATTGAAAATTAAACTAATTAGTTAAAATTTTGTTTTATTTTGGTAAAAAATTAATTTTCTGGGCTTCAAATTTATATTTTTGGTTAAAAATGCAACAGTTTGATTGAAAATGTATCTGTTTTGGTTGAGAATTCAACTATTTTCTTAAAAATTCGTTTTTTTTTTTGTTTGGTAGAGTCCAACTGTTTTTTATTGAAAATTAAAATCTTTTTTGATCGCAAATTCAACTACGTGGTTGAAAATTAAAGTAATTTGTTGAAAATTGAATGAAGTTGTTGAAAATTGAACTAATTTTTTAAATATTATTTTAAAAGGTTAAAAATTTAACTCTTTTTTTTTTTAATTTAACTATTTTGTTCAAAATAGAACTAATTTGTTAAAAATTCATTTTTTTTTATTTAGAAATTTTACTACTTAGTTTAAAATTGGTTTTTTATTTAAAAATTAATTTTTGTCAACTAAAATGTAACTTTAATTTTTGAGAGAAAATTGATCTTTTTTAGTTGAAAATTTAACTTTTTTGTTCAAAACTCTTATTTTTGGTTGAATTAGGCCGTTTTCACAGAAAATTAATATATTTTTTAGTTGAAAAATACCAATTTATTGAATTAATAACTAATTTATTCAAAATTTATGTTTTTTGTTTAAAATTAAACTAATTTGTTCACAATTAAACTAATTATTTAAAAATTGATTTCTTGAAAAATTATTTCTTGAGTATAGGTACAATAATTTATTTGATAAAATGATTCTAAATTCGTTCAAAGTTTAGGAATTTAAAGGTGCGATTGACACTTTATAAACTATTTTTTACTTAAAAAATAACTTAATAATAAGATATTCGTAATTAAAATATTTTATTTATTTAAAAATATTTGTTTCAGTCTAAATTATTCACTTTATAACTCATTTCATTTCATTGTAATTTAGAAAAAGAATAAGTATTTAATATTGAGCAATATTTAACTGTTCATTTAAGACAAGTAAATTGAAACCAAATAATTAAAAGTAAACAATTAAAAATTTTATTCTTTTACGTAAAAAGATTTAAATCTCTAGAATTTCGAAGAGCTTTTAAACTTTTAACATTACAATATTTATTGTTGTATTTAAAAACTGTTTAATTTGTAAGCAAAATTGTTGTGTTTTTCTGTAGAAATAATAATTGAACATTTATTATTTCGAGAAAAAAATTGAGTAATTTTAAGAATAATTGAGAAGTTTTGAAAAGATTCAAAATTAATTTAAAACTTGAAATTATGTCAAGTAATTTAATCGAAGTGTTTAAAAAAATTTTAGGAAATTCTAAACATATTTTAAAATGAATAGAATTTTTCCTACAATTTTGCAAATCTTTTAAAATCGTTTTCATTTTTTCTTTGAAATCAGCAACATTCTAAATTTCGTTTTAAAATAGGTTGTGGGTATTTGCACCAAAATTTCGGTACGAATAGATAATTTTAAAAGCTATTTAGAACTTCTGAAAAAATTTGAAAAATAATTAAAGTTTGAAAAAATTTCAAACAACTTCTAGATTTCTCAAAACTTTGAAATAAAATTTTTAAGCTTTTAAGTTGAAAAAAGTTGGATTTAAATGTTTCTAGCCTAAAATAACTTACTAATATAATTTGAAAATTTTGAAATTCATTGATTAATTCTTTAATTTAGAGCATTGAAAATGAAAAAATAAATTTATATTTTTGGAACCGAATCTAAATTTTTGAACTCTATAATTGATGAATGTTAACAATTCTGAATTTTGCAGTTTATCTGCATTTCCTTTAAAATTGTTCAATTGAAAAGTGTTAGTATTTTCCAGTTTATACGTATAAATTATTGAGCATTTGAATACAACATTTTTGAATTAAAAAAATTTTAAACTTCAATTTTAAAAATTTTAAATTCAAGAGTTCCACTTTGAATGCTTTAATTTGTTGTTTACTTTTTATTACTTTAAATGCAAGAATGTTTAGTATAGAGATCGATTTTTTTACTTTTATTGGCCGGGAAAAATGTTTGAGATCCGGGAAATGAATGGGAATTTTTTTCTTCGATTAAAACGGTCACCCTGTAAGTAGAAAATTATTATTATTTTTAACCTGAAAATTTAACTATTGCATTTTTACTTGAAAATTTATCTTTTTTTTAGTTAAAAATTCTACTATTTTCTTGAAAATAACAACTGTTTTTTATTGAAAATTAAAATATTTTTGGTTGAAAATTAAACTAATTTGTGAAAACTTGAATTAATTTGTGGAAAATTGAAACAATTTGTTAAATATTAAAATAATTGGTTCAACATTGAACCATTTAAAAAAATTGAACTATTTTGTTCAAAATAGAACCAATTTTGTTAAAAATTAATTTTTTTATAGGTGATTCATTTTTTCAGTTTCAAATTTTACTACTTAGTTGAAAATTCGTTTTTAGTTAATAATTAATTTTTGTTATCTAAAATGTATCTTTTTAATTTTTGAGGGAAAATTGATTTTTTTTAGTTGAAAATTTAAGTATTATTTGAAAACTCTTAATTTTTTGGTTGAATTGAGGTTTGTTTAAGAGAAAATTAATATATTTTTTAGTTAAAAATTCAACAAATTGTTTGAAAATTGAATACTTAGTTAAAAATGAACGAATTCGCTCAAAATGTATGTTGTTTGTTTAAAATTAAACTAATTTGTTCATAATTAAGCTACTTATTTTAAAATTGAAGTAATTTATTTTTTTTTCTTTTTGTTTGAACATTCGTGTATTTTTTTCAAATTTAACTATTTTGTTCAAAATTCGTTGTTTTAGTTGAAAATGTATCTTTTTTAGTTAATTTTCGTTTTCAAATGTCTATGTAATTATTCCATTTTTAGTTGAAAATTTATCTTTTTTTTTTTAGTTAAAAATTCAACTATTTTCTTGAAAATTCGTATTTTTTTTGGTAGAGTCCAACTGTTTTTTTTATTGAAAATTAAAATCATTTTTGGTTGCAAATTGAACTGCTTGGTTGAAAATTAAACTAATTTGTGAAAAATTGAATTAATTTGTGGAAAATAGAAACAATTTGTTAAATATTAAAATAATTGGTTAAAGATCGAACCCTTTAAAAACATTGAACTATTTTGTTCAAAATTGAACCAATTTAAAAAAAAATTAATTTTATATCGGAGATTCATTTTTCAGTTTAAAATTTTACTAATTATTTAAAAATTCGTTTTTAGTTAAAAATTAATGTTTGGTAACTAAAATGTAACTTTTTAATTTTTGAGAGAAAATTGATCTTTTTTAGTTGAAAATTGAATGATTTTGTTTATAATTAAACTACTTATTTGAAAAATGAACTAATTTATTAAAATTTCATTTTTTGTTTGAAGATTTATGCATTTTGTTTCAATTTTGCCTTTTTTTGTTAAAAATTCGTTGTTTTGTTGAAAATTGATCTTTTTTTGATTAATTTTTGTTTTCAAATTTAAATTTTTTAAATTTTAATTAAAATTTTTTTTTTAGTTTTGGTTGAAAAATTATTTCTTAAGTAGAAAATTATTATTATTTTTTACCTGAAAATTTAATTATTCCATTTTTGGTTGGAAATTTATCTTTTTTTTTTAGTTAAAAATTCAACTATATTCTTGAAAATTCATTTTTTTTTGGTAGAGTCCAACTGTTTTTTATTGAAAATTAAAATCTTTTTTTGTTAAAAACTTAAACTAATTTGTGAAAAATTTAATTAAGTTGTGGAAAATTGAACTAAATTGTTCAATATTAAACGAATGGGTTAAAAATTGAACTGTTTGTTAAAAATTGAACTATTTTGTTCAAACTTGAACTAATTTTTTAAAAATTCATTTTTATTGGAGATTTCTTTCTTCAGTTTAAAATTTTACTAATTATTTGAAAATTCGTTTTTAGTTAAAAATTAATTTTTGTTACCTAAAATGTATCTTTTTAATTTTTGAGGAAAAATGGATTTTTTTTAGTTGAAAATTTAAATATTATTTGAAAACTTAATTTTTTGGTTGAATTGAGCTGTGTTTAAGAGAAAATTAATATATTTTTTAGTTAAAAATTCAACAAATTATCTTTTTTTTAGTTAAAAATTCAACTATTTTCTTGAAAATTCGTATTTTTTTGGTAGAGTCTAACTGTTTTTTATTGAAAATTAAAATCTTTTTTGGTTGCAAATTCAACTACTTGGTTGAAAATTAAACTAATTTGTGAAAAATTGAATTAAGTTGTGAAAAATTGAACTAATTTGTTAAAGATTAAACTAACTGGTTAAAAATTGAACTGTTTGTTAATAATTGAACTATTTTTTTCAAACTTGAACTAATTTTTTTTTAATTCATTTTTTATTAGAGATTTATTTCTTCAGTTTCAAATTTTACTACTTAGTTGAAAATTCGTTTTTAGTTAAGAATTAATTTTTGTTAACTAAAATGTAACTGTTTAATTTTTTAGGGAAAATTGATTTTTTTAGTTGAAAATTTAACTTTTTTTTAAAACACTCAATT
>JAWWLR010000004.1:3065205-3077370 GCA_035041075.1 Acraspis erinacei
GAGTTACTCAACCGAAAATTCAACTGTTTTGTAGAAAACTCTTCGTTGTTTTGCTTAAAAATGAGAATTTTTAAATAGATGACATAAAAATGAATTTTTTAAACTGAAAATTTATGTATTTTGTTGAAAATTCGTCTTTTTGGGAAAAAATTATTCTTCTGTGGCGAAAATATATTTTATGTTTAATAAAAATTAATTTTGTTAACGCAAAATTTAAATATTTTGTTGAAAATTCGTCTTTATTGGTAAAAAAATGAATCGTCTACACTGAATTTTTTTAAAACTAAATTACTCAACTGAAAATTTAACTGTTTTCTGGAAAATTCTTCTTTTTTCTGCTTGAAAATAATAATTTTTAAATATATGACATCAAAATTAATTTTTTAAACTGAAATTTTTGTTTTCGTTTTTTTTAAACTAAATTACTCAACTGAAAATTCAACTGTTATAAAAAATTCCTCTTTTTCTGTTTGAAAATGAGCATTTTTAAATATACGACATAAAAATTAATTTTTTAAACTGAAAATTTATGTATTTTGTTGAAAATTCGCCTTTTTGGGAAAAAGTTAATCTTGTTGTCGAAAATTTATTTTATTTTTGATAAAAATTTATTCTTTTAACAGACAATTTAAATATTTTGTTGAAAATTCTTCTTTGTTGGTAAAAAATTAATCGTCTACATTGAATTTTTTTAAACTAAATTACTCAACTGAAAATTCAACAGTTTTCTAGCATTTTTTCTTTGCTTAAAAATGAAAATTTTTAAATATGACACAAAAATTAATTTTTTAAAGTGAAAATTTAAACATTTTGTTAAGAATTCGTTTTCTTTGGTAAAAAATTAATCTTCTATATTGCCAATGTTGTTTTTTTTTAAAACTAAATTACTCAACTGAAAATTCCATTTTTTTATAGAAAATTCGTATTTTTATGCAGAAATTTCACCTTTTTATGGTGAATTCAACTATTTTGTTAAAAATTAGTATTTTTTATTACAAAAATTAATCTTCTGCTTTCAAAATTTATTTTATTTTTGATAAAGATTAATTTTTTAAACTGAACATTTAAATATTTCGTTGAAAATTCGTGTTTCCTGGTAAATAATTAGTTTTCTATTTTAAAATTATTTTGTTTCTTGTTGGTTAAAAACTAATTCAGCTGTTTTGTAGAAAATTCGTCTTTTTCTGCAGAAATTTCACCTTTTTTGGTTAAAAATGGATAAAAATTTATCTCGGTGGAAAATGAATTTTTTTCTTGAAAATAAAACTATTTTGTTAAAAATTTATGTACTTCGTTGAAAATTCGTCTTTTTGGGTAAAAAATTAATCTTTTACTTTCAAAATTTATTTTATTTTAGATAAAAATAAATTTTTTAACAGAAAATTTAATTATTTTGTTGAAAATTCTTCTTTATTGGTAAAAAAAATTAATCGTCTATATTGCATTTTTTTAAACTAAATTACTCAACTGAAAATTCAACACTTTTCTAGAAAATTATTTTTTTTTTGTTGCTTAAAAATGAGAATTTTTAAATATATGACATAAAAATTAATTTTTTAAATAGAAATTTAAATATTTTGTTAAAAATTCAACTGTTGTAGAAAATTATTTTTTTCTGCTTGAAAATGAGAATTTTTAAATATACTACATCAAATTAATTTTTTAAACTAAAAATTTATGTATTTTGTTGAAAATTCGTCTTTTTGGAAAAACTTAATCTTCTGTGTGGAAAATATATTTTATTTTTGATAAAAATTAATTTTTTAAACTGAAAATTTAAATATTAGTTAAAAATTCGTTTTCTCTTGTCAAAAATTAATCTTCTACATTGAAAATTTTCGATTCTTTTTAAAACTGAGTTACTCAACCGAAAATTCAACTGTTTTGTAGAAAACTCTTCGTTGTTTTGCTTAAAAATGAGAATTTTTAAATATATGACATAAAAATTAATTTTTTAAACTGAAAATTTAAAAATTAGTTAAAAATTCGTTTTCTCTTGTCAAAAATTAAAGTTCTACATTGAAAATTTTCGTTTCTTTTTAAAACTGAATTACTCAACCGAAAATTCAACTGTTTTGTAGAAAACTCTTCGTTTTTTGCTTAAAAATGAGAATTTTTAAATATACTACATAAAAATTAATTTTTTAAACTAAAAATTTATGTATTTTGATGAAAATTCATCTTTTTTGGAAAAACTTAATCTTCTGTGTGGAAAATATATTTTATTTTTGATAAAAATTAATTTTTAAACTGAAAATTTAAATATTAGTTAAAAATTCGTTTTCTCTGGTAAAAAATTAATCTTCTACATTGAAAATTTTCGTTTCTTTTTAAAACTGAATTACTCAACAGAAAATTCAAAACCCTTTTTGTAGAAAGCTCTTCGTTTTTTCTGTTTAAAAATGAGAATTTTTAAATATATGACATAAAATCATTCTTATCATTTTGTAAAATCATCTTTCATTAATTCGATAAATATTAAAATAACAATAAAATGTTAGCTAGCCTAGATCGTCTAAATACCTACGAAATATACACTTCTATTCCTAATTACTTAATAGTTAATAATATAAAAAAATACGTGTAGAAGCTTCACCTAAACAGTCGGCAAGTCCATCCACCAACGTAAATTACAAAATTCAGCTCCTGCTTTTTCTCACATATCATTAAAGGCATAATTTTTCAATTACAATATAGAAATGTACGTCGCTCTAGAACGAGGAATAATATAATTAACGTCGCAGATAATAGAGAGTATCAATGGACGATTTAAAGTTTAGAAAAGATTTTTGGGAAATTAAAAAAACAAAAAAATGCTGCCGAATTTGAATGCTTTCAAATTCAAACTTTGCGAATTTAAAATCACATTTTTCAAGTCGACATGGAATCGCTAATTATTTAATGTGAGTGACACGAGATATCTCCATTTTCGTTCTGGCCATTCTGCATTTCGTCGTCAATGTCCATGTCGCAAATTCGACGATTGTGCGTGTCCAGAGTTTCCGTACTTGTTGCAGCGTCCAGAAGTGGAGAGAGCTTTTCAGCTTCACTGTCCTCGTCTTGTCCTTGCCCCTGCAATTATTATTTACATTGTAAAATTAATTTTATTTCAATCATTTAAAAGTAAATAATTTAATTTAATTTTTCTGGTCAACTAAAAGGAACATATTCATATTTTCCGCAAAACGCAAACCTTTATTTTAATTAGGAACATTAATTTCAAACATCCTTTAACAAAGAGAGCAATAGATTGCAAAATTAATTCATTTTGAAGCAAATACTTAAATTTTTCAATAAAAAAATTGAATAGCTAAACTTTCAGTTCAAAAAATTTAGTTTTCGACCAAAGTTATGAATTTTCAAGTAAAATTATGAATCTTCAACTGGAATAGTTAAATTTTGAACGACAAAGATTATTTTTTAACTAAACTGATAATATATTTAACTGAATCACTTGAATTTTCAACCAAAAAGCTGATTTTTTAAACAAGAATTTTGAACTAAAACAATGAATCTTCCACTAAAATAGTTGAATTTTCAAACAAAAAAATTAATTTTTATTAAAAAATATATATTGTCAACCACCACTCAAATAATTAAATTTTAAGTTAAAAAATTAAAAATTTCAAATAAAATTGTAAATATTTAACTGAAATAGTTGAATTTTAAACGAGATAGATGAATTTTTAACTGAAATTATGAATCTTTAATTACAATAGTTGACTTTTTTACCGAATATATTAATTTTCAATCAAGAAGATTAATTTCTACTAAAAACAGGATGAATTTACAACCAAAAAGATCATTTTTCTATATTTTTAGTTAAAAATGAATATTCAAGTAAAGAGGAAAATTTTTAAATAAAATTGTGGAACATTAAACTGGAATAATAGTTACGTTTTTACTTAGAAAAAAAATAATTATCAACCACAAAACATACAAATAAAAAACAAGTTTTCAATCATACAGATCATTTTTTCAATCAAATAAATAAATTTTTAAACTTGAAGATTAACTTGCAAAGAAAAATGTTCTAGGGATTTTCAACCAAATAGTTGAATTTTCATCCAAAAAAGATTCATTTTTAACTAAAAATAGTATTTGTAATTTTTCTGTTAAAAATATAATTCTTGACAAACAAAAAACAACAGATTTTCAACAAAGTAGTTGAATTTTCAACCAGAGAGGAATTTTCAATTAGACTTAGGAATCTTCAATCTTAACGATTAATTTTTGACAGAAAAGGCGAATTTTTCACAAAGTTCATAAATTTTCAAACAGCTAGTTTAATTTATAAATTAAAAATATCAATTTTCAAGCTTAAAAAATAGATTTTCAACAAAGTATTTACATTTTCAACCAGTGATGAATTTTCAAACAAAATTATGAATCTTCAACTGGAATAGTTAAATTTTGAACAAAAAAAAAAATGAATTTTGAACTGAAATGATGAATATTTAACTGCAACATTAAAATTTTCAAAAAAAAAAAATGATTTTTTAAAGAAGAAGATCAATTTTCAAATAAAAAGATTAATTTTCTAAAAAAAAACACAACTTTTCAATAAAATAAATGAGCCGAAAAATGAGGTAATTTGAAAGTCTGGTTTTTAATTCTGTATCTTTTTCATGCTCATTTTGCATAAAATTATTCATTAAAAAAATCGATTTCTTTTCGATCTTAAGTTAACTTTTTTTTTATAAAGACACTAAAATTATGATTCGTTCCAATCTGCAGGATTTGCTTATTAATATTATAAGAATTCTTTTAATTGAATTCAAATAATTTTACCTTAATTTATTGGACAAATAATTTTTATTTAAATTGTTGTTAAAACAATGTATTAAATATTAGGAACTTTAGAAATGAATTAACAGTTTTTGAATTTTTTGTTCTTCAATTCGAAAATTATAATAATTTAAATAAATAGATTCAGAATCACCCACAAAAAAAGAAATGGTTGAATTTTGAACTAAAAAAAAATTTTCAACCCAAAATAGAATAGTAACATTTTTAGTTTAGATATATTAATTTTAAACCAAATATAAGAGTTTTCAACTTGAATTTTCAAACAAAAAAAATTAATTTTTATTAAAAAATATCAATTGCCAACCAAAACTTAAATAACTAATTTTTAAGCTAAAAAAATCATGTTTAACTGAACCCATAAATTTTAATAAGTTCAATTTTCAGTTAAAAAAAAAACTTTAAACAAAAATAACTTTCAACAAAATAGTTACATTTAAAAAAAGTGAAAAATTTCAAATAAAATTGTAAATATTTAACTAGAATAGTTGAATTTTTTACCAAAGATATTAATTTTCAATCAAGAAGATTAATTACTAACAAAAACAGATGAATTTTCAACCAAACAGATAATTTTTCTATATTATTAGTCAAAAAATGAATACTCCACTAAAGAGAAAATTTTTAAATAAAATTGTGGAACATGAAACTTGAATAATAGTTACGTTTTTAGTTTAAAAAATCATTTCAACCAAAAAATATCCAAATGAAAAATAAGTTTTTAGTCAAAAAGCTAATTTTTCAACCAAATAAATGAATTTTTAATTAAAACGATCAACCATAAACAAAAAAAAATTTTAACAATAGAGTTTAACTTTCAACCAAATATTTTTTTCATCCTAAAATATGAATTTTCAACTAAAATCCTAAATATTTAACTGGAATTCTTGCATTTTTAACAGAAAAAAAAGAATTTTTAAACAAGATGAAGATTAACTAGCAAATAAAAATGTATAAAGGATTTTCAAACAAATAGTTGAATTTTCATCCAAAAAAGATCCATTTTCAACTAAAAATAGAGATGTTAATTTTTCTGTTAAAAATATAATTCTTAACAAACAAAAAAAAACAGGTTTTCAGCGAAATAGTTAAATTTTCTGCGGAAATAGTTACATATTTAAAGAAAAAAATTTATTTTCAACAAAGTAGTTGAATTTTCAACCAGAGAGGAATTTTCAACCATAAATATTACTTTTCTACAAAAAAGGCGAATTTTTCACAAAGTTCATAAATTTTCAAACAAATAGTTTAACTTTTAAATAAAAAATATCAACTTTCAAAAAAAAAAATAGAATGGTTAATTTTTCTATAAAAAAATCTAATTCTTAACAACAAAAACGGATTTTCAGTTAAAGAACTAACTTAAAAACAAAACTAACTTTCAACAAAATAGTTACATTTTAAAAAAGTGACAAATTTCAAATAAAATTGCAAATATTTAACTGGAATAGTTGAATTTTAAACGAGAAAGATGAATTTTTAACTGAAATTATGAATCTTTGACTAGAATAGTTGAATTTTTGATCAAAGATATTAATTTTCAATCACGAAGATTAATTTCTACCTAAAAAAGATTAATTTTCAACCAAAAAGATCATTTTTCTATTTTTAGTCAAAAAATGAATACTCCACTAAAGAGAAAATTTTTAAATAAAATTGTGGAACATGAAACTTGAATAATAGTTACGTTTTTAGTTTAAAAAAATCATTTCAAACAAAAAATATCTAAATGAAAAACAAGTTTTCAATGAAAAAGCTAATTTTTCAACCAAATAAATGAATTTTTAATTAAAACTATCAACCTTAAACAAAACAAATATTTTAACAATAGAGTTTAACTTTCAACCAAATATTTTTTCATCCTAAAATATGAATTTTCAACTAAAATCCTAAATATTTAACTGGAATTCTTGAATTTTTAACAGAAAAAAAAAGAATAAAGGAATTAAAGAATTAGGAATAAAAGAATAAAGAAAAAAAAGTATAAAGCATTTTCAAACAAATAGTTAAATTTTCATCCAAAAAGATCCATTTTCAACTAAAAATAGAGATGCTAATTTTTCTGTTAAAATCTAATTCTTAAAAAACATACAAAAAAAAACAGATTTTCAGCAAAATAGTTAAATTTTCTGCGGAAATAGTTACTTATTTACAGAAAAAAATATAAATTAAAAAAAAATTTAATGGTTAATCTTTCTATAAAAAATCTAATCCTTAACAACAACAAAAACGGATTTTAAGCAAAACAGTTCATTTTTCTATTGAAATAGTTCACTTTTAGGCTTAAAAATTGATTTTCAACCAGTAATGAATTTTCAAATAAAATTATGAATCTTCATCTGGAATAGTTAAATTTTAACCCGAAGAGATGAATTTTCAAATAAAATGATTAATATTTAACTGGAACATTTATATTTTCAACCAAAAATATGATTTTTTTAACCAAGAAGATCGATTTTCAAATAAAAAGATTAATTTTCTACCAGAAAATATGTGATTTTTTAATATTATAATTCTTTTAATTGAGTCCAAATCATTTTACCTCAATTTATCAGAAGAAATATTTTTATTTAAATTTTTGTAAAAAGAATGTACTAAATATTTATAATCTTAGAAATGCATAAACATTTTTTTAATTGTTTCTTTTTCTATTCGAAAAATGTAATAATCTAAATAGATTGGTTCAGAACAACCCACAGAAAAAAGAAATGGTTGAAGTTTGATGTAAAAAAAGAATCATTTTGAACCCAAAATAGAAAACTTAAATAATTAAATTTCAAGTTAAAAAAATTAATGTTTAACCAAAAAGATGAATTTGAATAAATGCAATTTTCAGTTAAAGAACTAGCATAAAAAATTAACTTTCAACAAAATAGTTACATTTAAAAAAGTGACAAATTTCAAATAAAATTGTAAATATTGAACTGAAATAGTTGAATTTTAAACGAGAAATAGTAATTTTCAATCAAGAAGATTAATTTCTACCAAAACAGATGAATTTTAAAACAAAAAGATCATTTTTGTATACGTTTTTACTAAGGAAAAAAATAATTTTCAACCACAAAACATCCAAATACAAAACAAGTTTTCAATCATATAGCTAATTTTTCAACCAAATCAATGAATTTTTAATTAAAACGATCAACCTTCCACCAAAAAAAAAGAAATATTTTTTAAAAATAGAGTTTAACTTTCAACCAAAATTTTACACTAATTTAGCTTCAATATTTAATTGGAATAGTTGCATTTTTAACCGTAGAAAAGAATTTTTAAACAAGAAGATTAACTAGCAAAGAAAAATTTTCAAAGGATTTTCAAACAAATAGTTGAATTTTCATAAAAAAAAATTAATTTCCATCTAAAAATATAATTGTTAATTTTACTGTTAAAACTCTAATTATTAACCGAAAAAACAACAGATTTTCAGCAAAATATTTAAATTTTCTACTGGAATAGTTACATATTTCGATAAAACAATTTATTTTCAACAAAGTAGTTGAATTTTCAACCAGTGATGAATTTTCAAATAAAATTATGAATCTTCAACTAGACTAGTTAAATTTTGAACAAAAAATTTTTTTAACTGAAATGATGAATATTCAGCTGCAACATTCAAATTTTCAACAAAAAAGATGATTTTTTAAAGAAAAAGATCAATTTTCAAATAAAAAGATTATTTTTCTACCAAAAAGTACCATTTTTAAACAAAATACTTGAATTTTTATTTTTTGTGTCTATTGAGCCAAAAATTTAAGTAATTTAAATGTCTAGTTTTAAATTGTGAATCTTTTTAATGCTCATTTTGCACGAAATTATTAATAAAAAAAATATATTTATTTTGGATCTTATGTTAAATTTTTTTATAAAGACACTAAAATTATGATTCGCTCCAATCTGTAGGGTTTGCTTATTAATATTATAAGTGTTGTTTTAATTGAATCCAAATAATTTTACCTCAATTTATTAGAAGAAATCTTTTCATTTAAATTTTTGTAAAAAGAATGTACTAAATATTAATAATTTTAGAAATGCATAAACATTTTTTGAATTTTTTCTGATTCTATTCGACAAATATAATCATCTAAATAAATTGGTTCAGAATCACTCATAAAAAAAGAAATTTTTGAATTTTTATCTAAAAAAATAATTTTCAACCCAAAATAGAGTAGTAATACTTTTAGTTAAAAAAATTAATTTTAAACCAAATATAAGAGTTTTCAACTAAAAAAACCAATCTTCAAGTGAAATAGTTAAATTTTCAAAAAATAAGAAAGTTTACTAAAAAATATCAATTGTCAACGGAAACTTAAATAATTAAATTTTAAGTTACAAAATTAATCAATTTTAATTGAGTTTTCAAATTCATGAATTTTGATCTAAAAAGTATCAATTTTTTAGTAAAATTGGAATAGTTAAGTCAGAAACATAAATTTTCAGCCACAAAAAAAACGTATTTTCAACAAAATATTTTTTTTCATACAAAATTTTTTGAACCTAAATCGGAAAAATTAAATTTTCAGTTAAGACAATAAATTTTTAACAAAAAATGAATTGTCTGTAAAATAATTCAATTTAAAACCCAAAAGATGAACTTTCTACCAAAAAAGATACAGCTTCAATAAAATATATAAATTTTCAACTAAAAGAGATAAATTTACAAACCAAAACTAAAAAAGCTCAATTTGCAGGTAGAAAAGTAAATTTTAAATAAAAGAAAAACGAGTTTTCAGCAAAATTAATTAGTTTTCAACTAAAAATATAAATTTTTAAACGAATTTTCAGCCAAAGAAATTAATTTTTAATCACAATTGGGAATTTTCAACTAAAAAATATGAATTTTTAAACAAATCGTAGAATTTTAAACCCGAAAGGTGAATTTTCTATAAAAAAACCTAATTTTCCACAAAAAACTGAATAGTTATAGTAAAATTTCAACTAAAATGATAAAGCTTCAAATAAAAAAAAATTAATTTTTAACCAAATACATGAATTTTCAACTAAAAAGAAAAATTTTCTGCCAAAAATAAAATACTTGATTTTTCAGTGAGTAAAATAAATTTTCAACCAAAAAAGTAACGAATTTTCAATCACGGAAATTAATTTTTAACCAAAAAGATGAAGTTTCTAAAAAAAAAAAAAAAATTGTATGGAAAAAGATTACACTTCTATCAAAAAACTTAAATTTTCCACAAAAAATGGATTTTTTAAAGTGAATTTTCAACTAAAAGGATAAATTTTCAACAAAAAATTTAATTTTAACCGAATAGATGAAGTTTTAACTAGAAAGAAAAATTTTATACCAAAAATAAAATACTAAAACGTTCAGTTAGTAAAACAAGTTTTAAACCCAAAAAGAAAAGAATTTTCAATAAAATAGTTTGTTTTTTTCATGAAAAAAAAATTTGTTAACAAAAAATAGAGGAATTAAATTTTCAGTTAAAATAATCGAATTTCAACAACAAAATAATAATTCTCAACAAAATAATTGAAATTTAAACCCAAAAGATGAATTTTCTATCTAAAAAGATAGTTTCAATAAAATATATAAATATTCAACTAAAAAATATAAACTTACAAGCCAAAACTAGAATTAGTTCAATGTTTTAGCTAAAAAATTAAATTATAAACAAAACAAAAACCAATTTTTCAGCCAAATTAAATTTGAAAAAATTAATTTTCAGCTAAAACGAAACGAATTTTCAGCCAAAGAAATTAATTTTTAATAACAGTTAGGAATTTTCAGCCAAAAATATTAATTTATAACGAAAAATATGAATTTTTGAAGAAATAGTGTAATTTTCTGCCTTAAAAATGAATTTTTAAATATATATTTTTTTCAAACAAAGAAATTAATTATTAAAAAAAATAGAATAGTAACATTTTCTACAATACAGAACATTTTTTTAAAGAAAAAGATTACATTTCTATCGAAAAAGATATGTTTTCCCAAAAAATGTAATTGCAAAAATAAAATACTTAAATTTTCAGTTAGTAAAATCAATTTTCAACCACAGGAATTAATTTTTAACCAAAAATATGAAGTATCAACTAATGAGAGTTACTATTCTACCAAAAAAGACTGATTTTCAACAAATAGTTGAATTTTCAGTAAAAAAAAAACATAATTTTTGAATAAAATCAAAGTAAATTTTCAATGAAATAGTATAAATTTCAACCCAGGGGATTAAATTTCTATTAAAAAAGATAAATTTTCGACAATAAGTGGGACAGTCAAATTTTCAGTAAAAAAACATTAATTCTAAAAAATAAGAAAAAACAATAAGATGAATTTTCTACCAAAATAGACGAATTTTTAACCAAATATTAGAATTTTTGAAAGAATTGTCAATAAAAAAAGGAATTAGTCATCAAGAAGCTTAAATATTTTCCAAAAAATTCAAATTTTCAATAAAATACAGAAATTTTAAACCAAATATTTCAATTTTCAACTTAAGAAGATATATTTTGAACCAAGTATGTAACAGTTAAATTTTAAATTTAAACAATTTTCAACAAAATAATTAAATTCTGAAAAAACAGGTTTGTCAACCTAAATTCTGAATTATCAACCAAATATCGGATTTTACTTTTATACCAAAAATAATTGAATTCAAACCAAAAAAAAAAAGAGGAATTTTCAAAAAAATACTTCGAATCCTGAACCAAAAGGGATTAATTTTCAACCAAATGATTGCGATTTTTAATCACAATAATAAAATTAAGTTCAATTCTAATTTTTCGAAAATTTCCTAACTCTATCAGGTTTTTCCTGACTCTAAAATCTTTTTGTAAAAATATATGTATTCATCATGATATATATTTTTTTAAACAATAAATGCTTTAAATTTTTGGGGGGGTTTTTCCCGGTTTCCCTGAAAGTATTACCTCATAGAGCGAAACTGGCTGCTTCTCATTAACAAGCCTTAAAGTATCTCTCGTTCTGAGACTCGATTTGTCGCGAGAGTGTCCGGTAAGTTTGGCTCTGACAGCCGGTGAACGATTGTGAAGATCCTTCTGCGATCCCGAATTTTCTCCGCCCTTCGCCAACAAAACAGACATCCGGAATTCAGGAGTCGGACAGGGTGTTCCGCTCGACCTGGGCGAACTATCCGCTTCTTTGGCGACGACGTGCTTTGAGACTGGAGTCCGCTCTGCCGATCTATAAACATTTCTTTCCTCAGAATCTCAATTTTAGATTTAAGATCTAAAATTGATTGATCAATGGCCGTTTTAATCAAAGAAAAAATTCCCGGTTCGCAGAAATTTGTGGCGATCAAGGAAATTAAAAAAATCAAACACTAAATCTAAAAATTGTTCGATTTGAAGTAATAAAAACTGGGCTGGAAATAAAGCAGTCAA
>JAWWLR010000004.1:3078948-3094390 GCA_035041075.1 Acraspis erinacei
AAATCTCTCAAAGTGAAACTCTTGAATTTTAAACTTTGAAAATTAAAGTTTAAACGTGGTTTCATTTAACAATTTTGTATTAAAATGCTCAATAATTTACAGGTATAAAATGGAAGCGAATAACACCATATTAGGCAATTTTAGATTTTAATTTCAGCTTAGAATTTTTTGTAAAATGCCCTGTTCCAATTCATAATTTTCATTTTTTTGTCTCGAAAATATCCGTTTCAACTTAGAATTAGAATTCAATCTCTTAAAAAATTTCCCGCTCCAGCTCGGAATTTATTTAAATTTTAATCTTCCCTGTTTCAAAAAAAAATATAATTATTTTGGATAAATAACAATTTCAACTCAGAATTGGTTAAGATTCCAGCTCCAACTATTATATTATTTTGTAAAAGATTAAAAATCTCTGTACAATTTAAGAGTTAAATTATTTTTATTTTAAATAGTTGAAAAATCCTTAAAATGCTTCGAAATTTTATTTCAAGATCTTGAAACTTCTATATGCTCTTCAAAAAAATTTTTAAATTAAAAAATATTCTTAAAAGTTTTTCACAACTTCTAAATAACTTTTAACGTTATTCGAATTTCAAATAGTTTTTCAAATTTTTCAAATTTCAGCTCAGAATGTGTTAAAAATTGAAAATTTACTGTTTAAATCCAGAATTTCTTCGAAAAAATCGTATTTTTGGTTTGGAACTGTTACTATTTCGTTAAATTGTAAACTATTTTTTGAAAAGTTCATCTCTTTTCCTCTAAAGTTCATCAATTTGGTTGAAAATTAATTTGTTTTCGTTAAAAATTCCAATATTTGATTTAATTTCAGTCTTTTTTGTTTAAAATTTTCGCCCATTTCATTGAAAATTCAACTATTTGGTCAAAAATTCAAAACTACTTTGTTAAAAATCACATTATTTTTGGGAAATTTAATTATTTTGTTAAAGTCATCATTTTTGATCGAAAAGTCAACTACTCATTTTTGGTTATAAATTAATCTTTTTCTGTTAAAAACTTTATAATTTGGTTCAAAGTTTAATTCTCTTTTTGAAAATTTAACAATCTGGTTGAAAATTTGATCTGCTTTGTAAAAAATACATCTTTTTGGCTTGAAAATTTAACAAATTGATTGAACCTTTCTTTCTTTCTTGATTAGTAAAATTTCTTTGGTCAATAATTGAACTATTTTGTTATAATTTGTCTTTTTGGATTGAAAATTCATCTCTTTTTCTATAAATTTCATTTTTTTGTTGGTTTTTTTTATTGCAAATACCACCGTTTGATGTAAAATTAAATTGTTTCGGTTAAAAATAAACTTTTTGTTAAAAATTCCACTTTTTAGAGAAAATTGGCATATTTGTCTTAAAAATGCAAAAAATTGTTAAAAATAAATTTTTCAGTGGAAGATTCACAGTTTTAGTTAAAAATTTATTGATTTCGTTAAAAATGCAACTATTTGGTAGAAAATTAACTTTACTGTTGAAAAATTGTATTCTGGCGTGGAAAATTCAAATGTTTTTATAGAAATTTCGTATTTTTGGCCCAAAAATTGAATAATTTGGTTGAAAATCTATTCATTTTATTAAAAATTCATTTTTTTCGGTTGAAAAGTCTATAACTGATTTTTGGTTAGAAATTCATCTTTTTCTGTTAAAAAATTTATTATTGGGTTCAAAATTTAATTCTCTTTTTGAAAATTCAACAATCTTGTTGAAAATTGAACTCCTTTGTAAAAATTGCACCTTTTTGGCTTGCAAATTTAACAAATTGATTGAACCTTTTTTTCTTTCTTGATTAGTAACAATTTTTTGGTCAATAATTTTACTATTTTGTTATCATTTGTCTTTTTGGTTCGAAAATTCATCTCTTTTTCTATAAACTTAATTCTTTTGTTAAAAAAACCACTGTTTGGTGTAAAATTAAATTGTTTCGGTTAAAAATGAACTTTTCTTGTTAAAAATTCAACTTTTTTTTAAGGAAATTCAAATATTTGTCTCAAAAATTCAAAAAATGGTTAAAAATAATTTTTTTTTCAGTAGAAGATTCAAAGTTTTAGTTAAAAATCTTCATATTTGGTTAAAAATTCGTTTTTTTCGGTTGAAATGTCTACTATGAATTTTTTGCTAGAAATCCATCTTTTCCTGTTAAAAACTTTATTATTTGGTTCAAAACTTAATTCTCTTTTTGAAAATTCAACAACCTTGTTGAAAATGGAACTCCTTTGTTAAAATTGCATCTTTTTGGCTTGAAAATTTAACAAATTGATTGAAACTTTTTTTCTTTCATGAATAATAACATTTTTTTGGTCATTAATTTAACTATTTTGTTATAATTTGTCTTTTTGATTAGAAAATTCATCTCTTTTTCCAGAAATTTACTTTTTTTGTTTGTTAAAAATACAACTGTTTGATGTGAAATTAAATTGTTTCGGTTAAAAATGAACTTTTCTTGATAAAAATTCCACTTTTTTAAAGGAAATTCACATATTTGTCTCAAAAATTCAAAAAATTGTTAAAAATAAATTTTATCAGTTGAAGAATCACTGTTTTAGTTAAAAATTTATTGATTTTGTTGAAAATTCAACTATTTGGTAGAAAATTAATTTTACTGTTGAAGATTTCTATTTTGGGGGTGGAAAATTTTAATCTTTTATAGAAAATTCGTGTCTTTGGCTTGAATATTGAATAATTTGGTTGAAAATCTACGTACTTTGTTAAAAATTCGTTTTTTTCGGTTGAAAAGTTAAAAACTTTATTATTTGGTTCAAAGTTTAATTCTCTTTTTGAAAATTTAACAATCTGGTTGAAAATTTGATCTGCTTTGTAAAAAATACATCTTTTTGGCTTGAAAATTTAACAAATTGATCGAAACTTCTTTTCATTCTTGATTAGTAAAATTTTGTTGGTCAATAATTTAACTATTTTGTTATAATTTGTTTTTTTGGTTCAAAAATTCATCTCTTTTTCTAGAAATTTCATTTTTTTGTTCATTTTTTTATTACAAATGCCACTGTTTGATGTAAAATTAAATTTTTTCGGTTCAATATGAACTTTTCTTGTTAAAAATTCAACTTTTTTAAAGGAAATTCAAATATTTGTCTCAAAAATTCAAAAAATTGTTAAAAATAAATTTTTCAGTGGAAGATTCATAGTTTTAGTTAAAAATTTATTGATTTCGTTAAAAATGCAACTATTTGGTAGAAAATTAATTTATTGTTGAAGATTTCTATTTTGGGGGTGGAAAATTTTAATCTTTTATAGAAAATTCGTGTCTTTGGCTTGAAAATTGAATAATTTTTTATTGAAAATCTACGTATTTTGTTAAAAATTCGTTATTCTTTATTATTTGGTTCAAAACTTAATTCTTTTTCAAATTGTTTCTGTTAAAAATGAACTTTTCTTCTTAAAAATTCAACTTTTTTAAAGGAAATTCGCATGTTTGTCTCAAAAATTAGAAAAGCGGTTAAAAATAAATTTTTTTAGTTGAAGATTCATAGTTTTAGTTAAAAATTTATTATTTTTTTTGTTGAAAATTCAAATATTCTATATATTAATATGAAAAATTCGTGTTTTTGGCTTGAAAATTAAATAATTTGGTTGAAAATCTACATATTTTGTTTAAAAATTCGTCCTTTTTGGTAGAAATCTAATAATCTTATTGAAAAATTGAATGACAAAGTTTAATAATTCTAAAAACGTTAAAAATTATACGACTTCAAATTGGAAGTTTTAAAAATGAATTAATTCAATCTCGACCACTTCAAAATTGAAAAATTTCAAAGTTGGTTTCGAATTTAAGTATTCCTAAATTAGGATCTTCAAACTAAGTAATTAAAAAATTCATTATTTCTGAATTTCACATCACGATTTTTGAAATTCACTCATTTCAGGAAAAATGTAAAATAAAAAAAAAGGCGAGCTGGAAAAAATTGATTCCTTTGTCTTAAAAACCTGGATAAGAAATTTAATTTTCTTTCCTAGGAATCTCTAGACACTCGGTGGGATTTTAATTTATAATAAAAAATTAAAAAATTACCGGTTCAGAACTTCTGCGGCTTGAATCGCACTCGCTGTGTCAGTGTCTGGAGTATCTGGAGATTCTGAGGGAAGAACGGCTGCTCTTGGTGTGTAGGGTCCGTTTAAAGCTTCAATTAGTGAAACGGCTTCGTACCCCGATGGAATATTCTCGCAGCTCCCCTAAAAATTACAATTTTAAATTTAAGGGTTATAGATTTTAACCATTGAACTGTTTCACTTTCATTTCTAGTAAAAATATTAAATTATCAACAAAACAGATGAATTTTTAGCCAAATTGTTGAATTTTCAACTTTAAAGAAATCACTTTTCAACCAAGATTAATTTTTAATAAAAAAAGACGAATTTTCAACAATATTTTACAATTATTAATAAAATTGTTACATTATCAAACGGTTGCAATTTTAACAAAGAAAAATTACATTTCTGTCAAGAGGGATGAGTTTTCAAAACAAAAAGAAAAATTTTCAACCAAAAAAGATTAATCAGTAACAAAAAGTAGCTAATTCATAGCAAGAATTCAGCCATCAATTGATACAAGTAAAAATTTTGATTGATTAAATTTAGAGAGAACCAAATAGTTGTCTTTTTAAGCAAAAAAGATCAAATTTCTAGAAATAAAGATGAATTTTCAAACCGTAATTACGAATATTGAACAATAAAGTTGAATTATCAACCTAGAATGATTTTTCTGTCAAAAGAAATAACAAAAATTTCAATTAAATTGTTGATTCTTTAAGATAAACAGATGGATAGATGAATTTTCTACTAAAATTATGAATCCTCTGCTAAAAAAATTAATTTGTAAAAAACAAGTTTAATGTTTAACCAAGCAGTTGAATTTTCCAACAAAAATAATGAATTCTTTAAAAAAATGTAATGATAGTTTATGTTTCAACCAAAAAAAAGGAATTCTCAACGAAAAATCTAATAGTTGATAAGTAAACTAAGAAAATAATTCAATTTATCATAAAAGATTAATTTTCAACAAAAAAGTTGCAACAATTAATCTACTTCTTGTCGAAATTTTTATCTTTTTGGTTAAAAATCCAACTGTATGGTTAAAAAATAATCTGTTTCGGTTGAAAATTAACTTTTTCGTTGACATGCCACATTTTTGGGTTGAAAATTTAACTCTTTTATAGAAAATTCGGTTTTTTTATCTTGAAAATTCAACTATTTTATTGAATACTCTTTTTTTGTTGAAAAGTATATTTTTTAAACTGAAAATTTTACTAATCGATTTTAGGTTGAAAACTGATCTTCTCTATTTGAAAATTAAACTATTTGATCAAAAGTGTAAATATTTGGTTAAAAATTTATTTTTCAATTGATTATTCATAGTTCTATTTACAAATTAATTTTATGGTTGAAAATTTAAGTATTTACTTAAAAAATTGTTTTTATTTTATTCAAAACTTTTATTAAAAACTCTTTATTTTTAATAAAAATTATTTTGTTACCTGAAAATGTACTATTCGGTTAAAAAATCCACTATTTTGGTGAAAAATTCACCTATTTGTTTGAAAATTAACTTTCGTTGTTGAAAATTTAACTGCTTTGTAAAAAAAAAAACCGTCTATTTAATTTCAAAATTCATATTTTCTATGAGATAAATTTTTTCTTATTTAAAATAAAAATATTTGGTAGTTGAAATATATAAATTATTCCAATTTTTAATGAGGATTCATTTTTTTTTTGAAAAATTAAAAACTTGGTTAAAAGTTGAGCTAATTCGATAGAAATTCATTTTTTTTAGAATTCGTCATATTAGTTGCAAAATCATTTCTTGGTTGAAAATTTAACTATTTTGTTCAAAATTTGTTTTTCTTTTACTGACAATTAATTTTTTTAACTGAAAATATTTTAAAATATAATAAAATAAATAAAATAGTTTAAAACATATATTTTTTAGTTGAAAAATCTTTTTGGTAGGAAACAAATAATTTGGATTGACAATATTGTACAATTCGGTGAAAAATTTATGTATTTTGTTGAAAAATTGGGTATTTTTGGTACAAAATAAATTTTCTTGATTAAAAATGCAATAAAAATTTATTTTGTTGACGGAGATTCATAATTTTCGTTAAAAATTCGTTATTTTGATTATAAATTAATTTTTTTACCTGAAAATTCTCTTTTGTATGTGAAAATTCATCAATTTTTTAAAAAAGTCATCCTTTTTGGTAAGAACTAAACTTATTTATTGAAAAATTGTTTTTCGATTGAAAATTCTACCATTTTGTTACAAAATTCACCTATTTGTTTGAAAATTAACCTTTTTTTATTGTTAAAAATTTAACTTTTTTATGAATTCAACTGTTTTTGATTTTAAATGAAAATATTTTTTGGAAAAAACATCAACAATTGAATTTTTCATTCAGAATTTTTTGAAAATGTAATTATTTTGTTTAAAAATTAGTTTTTTTTTAAATAAGTTACTTTTTTACTAGAAATATAATTATTACAGTTGAAAAGATTCACCATATAATTTGAAAGTTTATCTTTTTGGTTGAAAATGGTATCTACTTAGTTCAAAATTCGTTTTTGTTTGTGTCGATAATTAATTTTTTTATATTCTGAAAAAGTAAATATTCCAGTTTTGGTTAAAAATTGATATTTTTAATAGAAAATTGATCTTTTCTAGTTGAAAAATTAACTATTGTGTTGAAAATTCAAGTATTTTATCTAAAATTGATGTTTTTTTGCAGAAAATTAATCTCCTTCATAAAAAATTAATTTATTTTGATGAAAATTCAACTGTTTATTTAAGAATTAAAATTTTTTTTAATTCATATTTTCGAGTAGAAACTTAAACTTTTCTTGATAAAATTCGACATTTTTATTATTCCTTGGCGGAAAAAATTAAACACTTTGTTTAGTATTCTTCTTTTTGGTTTGCAAATTTATTTCTTTTGGTAGAAAATTAATCTTTTTGGTTAAAAATTCAGCTATTTGGTAAAAAAATTTAACTATTTTGTTCCAACATTTGTTTTTCTTTTACTGAAAATTAATTTTTTAAACTGAAAATGTAACTAACCCAATTTTAGTTTAAAAACCATATTTTTTAGTTGAAAAATCAACTATTTTGTTAAAAATTCGTATTTTTGGTAGAAAATAAATAATTTTGATTGACAATTGTACAATTTGGTGAAAAATTAATGTATTTTGTTGACAAATTTGTAATTTTTTTCACCTGAAAAGTTACTTTTTGGCTGAAAAATCAAATATTTGTTTTAAAATTCATCCATTTTGAACAGAGTCATCTTTTTTGGTGAGAACTCAACTTTCTTGTTGAGAAATTGTCTTTTGGGTTAAATAATTCGCCTGTTTTCGTAGAAAAATCACCTCTTTTTTTTACAAATTAATTTTCTTTTTTTGAAAATTTAACAGCATTGTAGAAAATTCATATTTTTCACTTGAAAATTCAACAATTTTGTTGAAAATTCAAATTTTCTGATGAATTCAACTATTTCTGATTTTAAATTTAAATATTTTTTGGATAAAATATCAACTATTGCATTTTTCATTGAGAATTTATATTTTGTGTTTTAAAAGTTAACTATTTTGTTCAGAAATTCGTTTTTTGTTTGTTTAAAATTAATCTTTTAAACTCAAAAAGTAAATATTCTATTTTTTGTTAAAAATTGATATTTTTAATCGAAACTTGATCTTTTCTAGTTGAAAAATTAATTAGTGTGTTGAAAATTCAAGCATTTTATCTAAAATTGATGTTCTTTGCAAAAAATTAATCTCCCTGATAAAAAATTAATTTATTTTGATGAAAATTCAACTGTTTATTTAAAAATTTACATTTTTTAAATTCATATTTTCGAGTAGAAACTTCAACTTTTCTTGATAAAATTCGAAATTTTTATTATTTCTTGGCGGAAAAAATTAAACACTTTAGTAGTATTCTACTTTTTGGTTTGCAAACTCATCTCTTTTGGTAGAAAATTAATATTTTTTAGTTGAAAAATCAACTATTTGGTTAAAAAACAAATATTTTTTGTTAAAAATTCGTCTTTTTAGTAGAAAATAAATAATTTTGTTGACAAATTTCTCGTTTTTTTCACCTGAAACTTTACTTTTTGGCTGAAAAATCAACTGTTTGGTTGAAATTTCATCCATTTTGAAAAAATTCATCCTTTTTGGTGAAAACTCAACTGTTTTGTTGAGAAATTCTTTTTTGGGTTACAAATTTCACTGTTTTCGTAGAAAAATCACCTCTTTTTTTGACAATTAATTTTTTTGTTGAAAATTCAAATTTTTTGATGAATTCATCTATTTTTTAATTTAAATAAAATATTTTTTGGACAAAACATGAACTATTGCATGAGAATTTACATTTTTGTTATAAAAGGTAACCATTTTGTTTAAAAATGCGTTTTTTTTGTTTAAAATTAATCTTTTAAACTGAAAACGAAAATATTCCATTTTCGGTTTAAAATTTACATTTTTAATCGAAAATTGATCTTTTCTAGAATGAAAAATTAACTATTGTGTTGAAAATCCATGTATTTTGATAGAAAATTCATTTTTATTTGGTTAAAATTTCAACTGTTCGGTTAAAAATTAACATTTTTTATTAATTCATATTTTCGAGTAGAAATTTCGACTATCCTGTGTAAAATTCGTAATTTTGACTTAAAAATTCCAGAAATGTGGTTAAAATTCAATGTTATTTCTTGGCGGAAAAAATTAAATACTTTGTTTGAAATTCGTATTTTTGGTTGAATTCAACTGTTTTTGATTAAAAATACAAATCCATTTTTGTTTAAATATCAACTAAGTTAAAAAATGACATACTTGATTAAAAATTCATTTTTTTCGTTGAAGATTTATAATTTTAGTTGAAAATTGACCTCTTTCGTTAAAAATCTAACTGTTTCATTAAACATTCAACTATTTTCTTGAAAATTCTTCTATTTTTTGGTAGGAAAATAATCTTCCGTCTGGAAAATTGATCTCTTGCGTTGAAAATTCAACTATTTGATTAAAAATTCACCAATTTTGTTGAAAATGCGGAATTTTCAATGTTTCAGTGAAACATTTCATTGAATCACATTCCTATTTTAAATTAAATTAGGGTATTATTAAATTAAAAAGAAATATAATCACATAAATGTTTACGAACCTCAGGTAAAGGTGGGTTCGTTATAATCGAACCGGATGCTTTCTGAAGTGCCTTGATTTGCAAAAGGGCTCGGAAGGGAGCTCGACAAATCGGACAATTATTTGCTTGGTACCTGAGTGAATCTGCGCATCCGTTACATAAACACAAATGCCTACAGGGTAAAATTAATGTGTCTCGGACATCACACATGCATATCACGCATTCGGAACCATTGTCTTCTGTATCTTCGTCACTTCCTTGCTGCAATTCCAAAATTTTTCGCTTTAATTTTAATCATTAAATTAGAAAAAGGAGCTTTTTTTAAAAAAGAGGGCGCAATTATCTTTTAGAAAATATCGGATAATATCCGGGTTGGTAAACATTTTTTCAAGTCATAAAAATAAGAAATTTTCGCTCACTATTCGCATTTTTTCTCCTTGCTTCAATTTGGAAATTAAATTTTTTGTATTGAAAATTTAATTATTTTGTTAAACATTTGTTTTCCTTTTAATGAAAATTAATTTTTTTAACTGTAAATTTAACTAGTACATTTTTTATTTAAAACATATCCTTTTTTAGTTGAAAATTCGACATTAAATATTAGAGTGTTCAAATAAAAATTTTCAAAACTGAAGAAGGTTTTATTGTAAATCATCAAAATTGAACTACATATTTCAAAAGACGCTCAAAATTGCATTGAATTAATTTATCATCAATTATAAATCCTAAAAATAGAAGAATCTTTTATTTAAATTCTCTGAAATTTAAGAATTTTGGATTTTTAAATCTTGAAAATTGAACTAATTAATAAAAAAAAAACGTTTAAAATTACATGATTCTAAATTATAAACACTTCAAATTACTAAATCTTTTATTGTCAATCTTAAAAGAAGAAATTTTTTTAATATAAATCACTAAAATTGAACAGTTTTCAATTTAAAATATATGAAATTCAATCATTTTATATTTTAAATTTTCTAAGTTGAATATTGTAAGTTGTAAATCTTATAAATAGAATAATTTTCAAATTTAAATCATCTAAATTGATCTATTTCAATAAACAACTGAAAATTGCATCATTCTTTATTATACACATTAAATATTAAAGAGTCTTTAATTAAAAATCTATAAAATGGAACAATTTTAAATTAAAATTAGCTAAAATTAATTAATTTTTTGAATTATAAATCTTCAAAATTGAACTAATAAAAGAAAACTTTCAAAATTATAAAATTTTAAACTATAATCATTTCAAATTAATGAATCTTCAATTGTAAATCTTGAAAGAAAAATTTTGAATTGGAAATCTAAAAAATTAAAGAATTTTCCATTGAAAATCTATGAAATTGAGTAATTTTAAATTTTAAAGCTTCTAAGTTGAACAATTTTCAATTTTAAGTCTCCTAAATTGAATAATTTTCAAATTTAAATCATCAAAACTGATTTTTTTGAAAAAAGCACTCAAAATTGCATAATTTTTTAATATATACATTGCCTTTAATTGAAAATCTTAAAAACTGAAGATTTTTTTAATTGTAAATCTTCCAAATTTATCTACATATTTCAAAAAACGCTAAAAATTTATTAATTTTAATCTATAAATATTCTTCATTCATTTATCTTCTATTGAAAATCTTAAAAAAGAAGAATTTTAAACTTAAATGAGCTCAAATTTATGAATTATAAATCTTCAAAACTGAACTATAAACAAAATTTCAAAATTACATAATTAAAAATTATAAACATTTCAAATTATTTAATTTTTAATTGTAAATCTTAAAAGAAGAATAATTTTCAATCACAAAAATTGAATAATTTTCAATTTTAAATCTCCTAAATAGAATAATTTTCAAATTTCAATCATCAAAATGGATGTATTTCAAAAAAGCACTCAAAATTGCATAATTTTTTATTATATACATTGCCTTTAATTGAAAATCTTAAAAACTGAAGAATGTTTCACTGTAAATAAATATATAAATAAATAAATAATATATAAATAAATATATAAATAAATCTTCAAAACTGAACTATAAACAAAATTTCAAAATTACATAATTTAAAATTATAAACATTTCAAATTAATAAATCTTCAAGTTTAATTCTTAAAAAAGGAGAATTTTAAATTGCGTTTATCTTTAATCTTTAATTTGCTTTTCTTAAAAAAAGAATTTTAAATTTCAAAAAGCTAAAATTGGAAAATTTTCAATTGTAAATCTTCAAGATTTATCTGCATGTTGAAAAAAACGTACAAAATTACGTCAATTTAAACTATTAAGGATTCAAAATTAATGAGCCTTTATTCGTAAAGCAGAAAAAAATAAGAATTTTCAATGGAAAATCTATAAAATTCAATAATTTTCAATTTTAAATCTTCTAAATTAAATAATTATCAAACTTAAATCATCGAAAATTGATTTATTAAAAAAAAACACTCGAAATTTCATAATATTTTATTATGTACAATAAATATTGAAGAGTCTTAAATTAAACATCTTAAAAATTGACGAATTTGAAACTATAAACATTCCAAATTAATAAATCTTCAAGTGTCATTCATAAAAAAGAAGAATTTTAAATTGCTATTCGCTAAAATTGAATAATATATAAAATTGTATATCATAAAAACTGAACGATTGAAAAAAATGTTTAAAATTACATAATTTTAAAGTATAAATATTCAAAATTAATGAATTTCCAAGTGTAAATCTTAAAAAAAGAGAATTTTAAATTTCAAAAAACTAAAATTGAAAATTTTTCAATTGAAACTCTTCAAGATTGAACTGTTTCAAATAAACGTTCAAAATTACATAATTTCAAACTAAAAATATTCCATAATAATTAATATTCGATTGTTAATATTAAAAAAAGGAGAATTTTAAAACGTTAAATTTGAAGAAATGTCATTTGAAAATCTATAAAATTGTATAGTTTTCAATTTTGAACCTTCTAAAGAGATTAATTTTTTATTTTAATCATCTTCTTTTATAAATCTTAAAAATGGAAAATAATTTAACTTGAATTCGCTGAATTTTAAGAATTTTTAATTTCATATCTTCAAATTCCCAAAAAAGGTTCAAAATTACATCGTTTTAAATTATAAACATTCCGAATTAATGAGTCTCCAATATTAAATCTTAAAAAAAAAGAATTTTAAATTTCAAATTGCTAAAATTGAAGAAATTTCAATTAAAAATATATAAAATTGTATAATTTTCAATTCTGAACCTTCTAAAGAGATTAATTTGAAATTTGAATCAACCAAAATTAAAAATCTTTCAAAATAGGATAAAAAATTGCGTAATTTCCCATTACATAATTTATCAATTTTAAAAATGAAAAAATTTAAAACTTGAATTTGCTGAAATTAAAGAATTTTCAATTGCAAATCTTCAAGATTGAACTAAATATTAGAAAAAAAACGTAAAAAATACGTGATTTTAATCTATAAGCATTCCAAATTAATGAATTTTCAAGCGCAAATCTTTAAAAAAAAAAGAATTTTAAATCACAAAACGCTAAAAACGAAGAATTTTTAATTATATGTCATAAAAATTGAACTATTCCGAAAAAAAACTTTCAAAATTATATAATTTTAAACTATAAAAATTCCGAATTAATGAGTCTCCAATATTAAATTTTAAAAAGGAAAGAATTTTAAATTGAAAATCATTAAAATTGAAGAATTTTCAATTGGAAATCTATCGAATTAAATAATTTTAAATTTTAAATCGTCTAAATTGAATAATTTTCAAACTTAAATTACCCAAAATTGATCTCTTAAAAAAAAGTACATAAAGTTGCATAATTTTCTATTATGCATAATAAATATTAATGATTTCAATTGAAAATTTAAAAAATTGAAAAATGTTCCATTGTAAATCTTAAAAAAAAGAGAACTTTTAAATTGAAAATAGCTAAAATTGAAGAATTTTTTATTATACATCTTCAGAAATGAACTGTTCCTGAAAAACTTTCAAAATTAGATAATTTAAACTATAAATATTTCACATTAATAAGTCTCCAATAGTAAATCTTAAAAGAGAAGAATTTTAAATTGCAAATCGTTAAAATTGAAGAATTGTCAATTGAAAATCCATAAAATTGTATAAATTTTAATTTTAATCCTTCTAAATTACATCATTTTCAAACGTTGAAAAATCAAAAATTGATTTATTAAAAAAAAGCACTCAAAATCGTAGAAAATCTTCAAAATTGAACCTCATATTAAATAAAAAATCTTTAAAAATGACATAATTCTAAACTATAAATATTCAACATTAATAATAAATATTAAAGCGTAAGTCTTAAAAAAGAAAAATTTTAAATGGCAAATAGCTAAAATTGCAAAATTTTCAATTCTAAATCTTGAAGATACAACTGTTCCAAAAAAAAGTTCTAAATGAATTAATTTTTAACTGTAAATATTCCAAAATAAAGAATATTCAATTGCAAATCTTAAAAAAGACGAAATTTAAATTTAAAATCTATAAAATTGTCTAATTTTCCATTTTTATTCTTTATATTGGATAATTTTTCACTTTAAAAGATCGAAATTGAAAATATTTAAAAAAAGCATTACAAAATGAAAATATTTCTATTTTACACATTAAATATTGAGCAGTAATTGAAAATCCTAAAAATTGAAGTATTTTCTATTATAAATCTTCAAAAAAATACTTTATATTAGAAAAAACGTGCAAAATCACATAATTTTAAACTATAAATATTCCAAATTAATAAATTCAAGTCTAAAAAAAGAAGAATTTTGAATTTCAATTAGCTGAAATAGCCAAATTTTCAATTGTAAATATTTAAAATTGAATTATATATTACAAAAAAACGTGCAAAAATAAATTGAATATGTATAAAATTATATAATTGTAGATGCATTAATTTAGAATGTTTATAATTTTAAATTTTTTAATTATGCACATTTTTTCTAATATGTAGTTCAATTTTGAAGGTTTACAATTTAAAATTCTTCAATTTTTAAGATATTTGAGTTAAGACTTCAATATTTATTGTAGATAATAGAAAATTATGAAATTTTGAGTGCTGTTTTTAATAAATAAATTTTCTATAATTTAAGTTTGATAATTATTTCATTTAGAAGATTTAAAATTGAAAATTATTCAATTTTATAGCTTTTCCATTGAAAATTCTCCTTTTTTTATAATTTACAAATAAAGCCTCATTAATTTAGAATCCTTAATAGTTTAAATAGTTAAATCTTGAATATTTATAGTTTAAAATTATGTAATTTTAAACGTTTTATTGCAATCCTTCAGTTTTTATTATTTAAAATTTGATATATTATTCAATTTTAGCGAATAGCAATTTAAAGTTCTTTTTTCAATGCTTAGACTTCAATATTAATTAATTCGGAATATTTAGAGTTTGAAAATATTTAATTTTGCACGTTTTTTCTTCATATTTAGTTCAATTTTAAATATTTACGTTTGAAAACTATGCAATTTAAAATTCTATATTTTTAAGAATGACACTCCAAATTAATAAATCTTCAAGTGTCATTCTTAAAAATAAAGAATTTTAAATTGCAAAGTTTTTAATCGTAAATATTTAAAATGGAACTAAATTTTACGAAAAAATGCGCAAAATTAAATATTTTCAAACTCTAAATATTCCGAATTAATTAATCTTGAAGTCTAAGCATTGAAAAAAAGAACTTTAAATTGCACTTCGCTAAAAATTAATAATATATAAAATTTGAAATCATAAAAACTGAAGAATTGCAAAAAAACGTTTAAAATTACATAATTTTAAACTATAAATATTAAAAATTAATGAATGTCCAAGTTTAAATTTTAAAAAAAGAGAATTTTACAATTCAAAAAGCTAAAATTGAAAAATATTCAATTGAAAATCTTCAACATTGAACTATTTCAAATAAACGTTCAAAATTACATAATTTTAAACTAAAAATATTCCAAAATAATGAATGTTCGATTGTTAATCTTTAAAAAAAGGAGAATTTTAAATCGTTAAAATAGAAGAAATGTCATTTTAAAATCTATAAAATTGTATAGTTTTCAATTTTGAAACTTCTAAAAAGATTAATTTTTTATTTTAATCATCTTCTATTATAAATCTTAAAAATTGAAGCGCAAATCTTAAAAAAAAAAGAATTTAAAATCGCAAAACGTTAAAACCAAAGAATTTTTATTGTATGTCATCAAAATTGAACTATTCTGAAAAAAACTTTCAAAATTATATAATTTTAAACTATAAAAATTCCGAATTAATGAGTCTCCAATATTAAATTTTAAAA